>JAAGNO010021669.1:7648-29797 GCA_033439905.1 Ceryle rudis
CCCTCTCCTCCCCTCCTCTACGCTCCTCCCCTCCTCCCCTCCCCTCCCCTCTCCTCTCCTCTCCTCTCCTCTCCTCTCCTCTCCTCTCCTCTCCTCTCCTCCTTCTTTCCTTTCCTCCTTTTCCTTTCTTTTTTTCTTTCTCTAACACTGTCATCCATTTGGATGTCTATGCATTCATAGGGTGATAGCCCTGGGGTGGAATTAATTTTAGCATCTACAGAGCTTAGTATAACAAAAAAAAACAAACCCATTATCAGTGTCATATGTTTAGTTGAAGGTTGTGTGATATCACCTTTATTGAGGGAAAAAAACCAAACCACTGAAATTAGCTGTGGACACAAATATATTAATGAACTTAATTTACTAATGAAGTCACCTATATTTTCTGATCATGCATATTGTGTCACTGTCCTGATGGATTCAAATCTTTGGAAGACTGCCTATCAGGAACGGTGTTGAGTTCTGGAGAACAATGGAGGGTAGATTACTCTCAAAGAAAGCTAAACATAACTGGAGTTGGCTGTTATATAGCTTAACATAGGCACTTGATTTACATGTTTCCAAAGCAGATAGATAAAAGATATTCTATAACTTAGGCTGATACATTAATATATCACTCCTGCTTCTTTTTCCAGATGAGGAGAAGGCAAGGAGTCTTCTCACCTCAGTGATATGTTTTTCTCCACCATCCTGTTGTGGACACTAAAGAGGTAACATTTGTTAGAACTGCTTCCGTTTTTTCCAGCATCTCCATAATTTGTAAGGGTGAAGGTCCAGCCATATGAATTTAGTTTCCTCTCCTTTCCTTTCTTGAGACATAGGAGGCCACACAGAGGTGTGTTTCTTGCTGTCCCAAGCGGACATGGTAGTTCTAGTCACCTCTTGCTCTATTGCGTTACTCTAAGTAACAAACCAATTATTTGCAAGGCCTTGGGATAATATTGAAAAACAGAGAAGAAAACAACTCATGCTGTGTATTGAACTACTGCAGATACTTTAAAAAATATAATTGTAATAACAATGAAAAATATTTAAAAATTAATTAAAATTCAGACATTTTTTTAAGGACTAAGAACAAGCCAGTGATATACAAAGTGGTAGTACTTCTAACTCTACTTTTTTGTTGGGTTTTTTTTCCTCAAATGAAGAAACAATTATTGAATGGTTAGCGCTACTAAAGCTGTAAGGGCCAGATGGAGCTCTTCACTTGAGTAATGTCTGAAATACAAAGACTTAAGTAAATGATACAGTAAAAGCTTGTTAATTTTTATTCTGCTAATCTGCCCACTGCATAATTAAGACACAAAAAGACATTCTCTTCTCAGCATCTCTGCAAGGATTTGACATTTCAGTGCTATAGTGTGGTTTTGAATGATGAAGAACATTTTAGCTTTACAAGTATAATATGGAACATATAGTAGGGGTTAGCATTATGTTTATTATATATTAGTATACATTATATTATGATATTAGTGTATTATTAGATTAGATCATTATATATTGTTATAAATTATATGCATGTGTTCCTATATATAATATTGTTACAAACTAATTGAAATGTTATAGTTGTTTTTAAAATTTGTAATAGCTGCTTCTTTTATATCTTTATACAATTATTTCCTTGCCATTAAATGCAGACATGATGTCCTCAGAAACTTCATCTCCTACCTATGAATCCCTCTCCAGCTTTTATTAATGAAATTGTTAGATCACAGAGATGAATAAGTGTAGGGATCAATGGTGACTAGTCTCTTGTGCTTTATTCTTTCCCGGGAGGCCACTTAGGAACTGTTTTTCCTCTATCAGCCAAACCTCCCAGCTTCGTGTTGTTGGCAAACTTGCTGAGAAGACACTCTGTCCCGTCATCAATGTCATTGATAAAGATGTTGAACAGGACTGGTCCCAGCACTGATCCCTGGGGGACTCCACTAATTACAGCTCTCCAGTTGGACTTGGCACCATTGACCACCACACTTTGGACTCTATTGTCCAACCAGTTCTTAATCCATTTTACTGTCTGCTCTTCTATCCCACGCTTCCTGAGCTTCTTCACAAGGATGTTATGGGAAACAGTGTCAAAAGCCTTGCTAAGGTCAAGACAGACTACATCCACTGGTCTCCCTGCATCTCTCCATTCAGTCACAAGTTCAGAACTCAGATTATGGTGGTTCATATGTTGGACATATGTTCTTATGTTGGACATAGACTTGAGTCCTCCTCATGCATTTATCTGATTTCAGCTGATTGTTATGATTTTTAGTGTTTCAGATAATCTCAAATGAGATAAAGCCTGAAATATTACTCTAGTTTTTTCACATCATTTGCTCCCTTATTATAGTCAGTCTCTCAAGAATAACTAGAATGATAGTGAAAAAGTTTCAGAATGATTTTTCATGACTGTGTCATAAAATTATTTAAAACTTATAGAATCATAGAAGGATAGAATAGTTTTGGTTGGAAGGGACCTTTGAAGGTCATCCAGTCCCACCCCCTTACAGTGAACAGAGACATCTTTAACTAGATGATGTTTCTCAGAGCCTTGTCCAACCTGACCTTGTATGTTTCCAGGGTTATGATGCGTGCCATCTCTCTGGGCAGCCTCTTTCGGTATTTCACCAGCCTTATTGTAATAAATGTCTTCCTTATATCTAGTCTAAATCTACCATCTTTTAGTTTAGTTTAATATCTCCCCAGGGCCTTCTCTTCTCTGGGCTGAACAACCTCAACTCTCTCAGCATTTCTTCATAGGAGAGGTCATTTTTGTGGCCTCCTCTGCACCTGTTCCAACAAGCTCATGTCTTTCTTATGCTGAGGACTTCAGAGCTGGACACAGTACTCCAGGTGGAGTGGAGTGGAGCAGAGTAGCAGAATCAACCTGCTGACTATGCTACTTGTGATGCAGCTCAAGATATGGTTGGCCTTCTGGGCTGCATGCACATTTCTGGCTCATGTCCACCTTTTCATCCACCAGTACCCCCAAGTCCTTCTCCACGGGGCTGATCTCAATCTCATCATCCTCCAGCCTGTATTGATACTGGAATTTGCCCCAGCCCAGGTGCGGGATGTTACACTCGGCCTTGTTGGACGTCATGGGGTTCACATGGGTCCATTTCTAAAGTTTGTCCAGGTCCCTCTGTATGGCATCCTGTCCCCCAGGTTTGTCAACCACACCACTCAACTTGCTGAAATTTCATTTGATCCTACTATGTCATTGATATCATGCTATGATTATACATGAGGTAAAAAAGCAAGTGTTTTTGTCCACCATCCAGAAAAAAAATCTCTTCAACAGCTCTATTTACAATTGATGACAACAGGAATAACTTTCAGTTTGGGCTAAAGTGTCTACTTCTCCAATAGGAGTGATATTTTGAAAGCACAGACAGAATATTCAGTGACATAAGGAAGAAATTTGATGAATTACAGTGCACCTTGTGATGCAGTTTCAAATGCATAAGGCCAAAGAACATCAACAGGTCTGAGTGGTCATCATCTCTCTAGAGAACCAAATGCTTCTGGATTGCTGTTAGTAGATGCCCTCTGCTAAAGAAGCAATTGATTGACAACGATAGTCTTGCTGTCCACATTTCATACCGGATGAGGTTGTGATAACACAATCTATTCACTCCAAATGCCCTTAGCCACCATGCTGCTCAGAAAACATTTTGACCTTTTGGTAGAAGATAGTGTAGGAAGCGTGCCTAATACTATCAATAACTTTTCACATGTGATTGGAAAAAGGAGCTTGAAAAAGTCCATTCTGTTAGGTCAGCAAGGTGCATTTTTTTTGTTACTGAATCAAAATTAGCCTCTGTTGGTTCCAGGATGGGAAAGCCCCTTCAAGGGCTCCATTGTAAATTTCATGCCAAATACTGTAGAGCTCTTAGGGATCTATTCAGCTGAAATTATATGCTGGCTTCTACGGATCTGGCTTTTGTACCTAGATGAGCCATTCAACAGGGAGACCAAATAGGGCAAAACTGCATCTTTGCTGAAACAAGATGGTGTCTTCCTGGCTGGGCTATATGTGTGAGTGTATACATATAAGTAATCTACCTTCTATCAGTCACCTAGTAATAACAGCATTGCAGAAGAAATGGTGTTCTCAAGTAGCTATAGGAAATGTGGCTTAATTGAAAAAAAGTGAATTTTCTCCTTCTGATAACTTAATGATGGTATATTCCTTTAACCATTGGCACAGAAGCTCAGCACAGACACTCTCATTCCCACATACTTGGATGAGAGGCTGACCTATTGTACTCAAACGTGATGCACATACTGATTCTCAGCATGCCAACACTCATGCCCATCTGCTAGGATGGCTCTGTGCCCACTGCAAAGGTGGGACACCATTCTCAAGAGGCCTAGCTGCCAATTGCCTATATATTTAAAAGGATAGTTTAGAGAATACAGAAAGTGATGTTTTCTTTGTGGGTGTCCTTTCTGATGTCACAACCTAGTTCGAAAATTGTTCGTCTACATCAGGAATTTTTGCTAATTCTGCCTTACAGCAAGTATCACCATAAATATGGTCTTTGGAATGATTCATAGACCAAATACCAGACTGAAAAAAAAACCCCAACAACCAAAAAAACCCCCAAAACAAAAAACACACCAAACAAAAAAAAACCCAACACAAAAAACTCTTAAAAATGTTCCTAGCAGAGTCAGCAACCATAATGTAGAACCTCTGCCAACGTTGCCCCTAGTTTTTAAAAGAAAAAATTAGGAAACTGCTGAAGGCACAAAAGCTGAGAAACAAGTATCTGGAGTGTGTAGGGAGGGAACCCACCACACCCACTGCTGGAACATGGAGCTTCATACAGCTGTATCTCTCGCTTCTCAGCTCTCCTTGCTTTATTTTGGAAAATGCAGTTTCTTTCAAATCTAAATGGTTGCACATAAAGCTCAATATGCAATCAGTCAGATTTGCGAAAAGACTCTGTGTGTACCAAAACAAATGTCCATATTCCTCTCTGGGAGAAATAAAAAAGAACTGGGATGGGGGAGGAACATGATTCTCAGATGGCTTAAGCTTGTTTCACCTTTTTCTTTTGGCTTAGTCAGCTTTTAAGGACAGGGATCTTCAGTTTATTAAAATTTTTTGAACATCCAAAGTCTTCTGAATCTTTCTAGAAACAAGAAATGCCGTGCTCTGATATGTAATGTCTGGATATTGATAAACTTGTATCAGAAGCACCTGTCTGTAGGAAACACATGTGTGATGGCAGTGGGAAGTCACATAGTTATGCAGATAGTAAGATGGATTAAGAACTGGTTGGACAATAGAGTCCAAAGCGTGGTGGTCAATGGTGCCAAGTCCAACTGGAGAGCTGCAATTAGTGGAGTCCCCCAGGGATCAGTGCTGGGTCCGGTCCTGTTCAATATCTTTTATCAGTGACATTGATGACGGGACAGAGTGTCTTCTCAGCAAATTTGCTGACAACATGAAGCTGGGAGGTTTGGCAGATATGCCTGAAGATTGTGAGGCCATCCAGCAAGACTTGGACAGACTGGAGAACTGGGCAGAGCAGAACCTAATGAGGTTTAACAAGGATAAGTGCTGAGTCCTGCATCAAGGAAGGAATAATAAATTATACCAGTACAGGCTGGGAGGTGATCTGCTGGAGAGCAGCTCTGTGGAGAAGGACCTGGGTGTCCTGGTGGGCAGCAAGTTATCCATGGGAGAGCAATATGCCCTTGTGGCTAGGAAGGCCAATGGTATCCTGGGGTGCATTAGGAGTGTGTCCAGCAGATCGAGGGAGATTCTGCTCCCCCTCTACTCTGCACTGGTGAGACCTCACCTGGAGTATTACATCCAGTTCTGGGCTCCCCAGCTCAAGAGAGTCCAACGGAGGGCTACAAGGATGATTAAGGGACTGGAACACATGCCTTACAAGGAAAGGCTGAGACACCTGTGGCCTTTTAGCCTGGAGAAGAGAAGACTGAGAGGGGATTTAATAAATGTTTACAAATATATGAGGGCTCAGTGTCAGGAGGAGGGGGGCAGCCTCTTCTCACTCGTGTTCTGTGATAGGACAAGGGAGAATTAGCTGGAGCACAAGAGGTTCTACCTTAACATGAGGAGGAACTTCTTTACTGTAAGGGTCACAGAGTGCTGGGACGGGCTCCCCAGAGAGGTTGTGGAGTCTCCTTCTCTGGAGATTTTCAAGACCTGCCTGGATGCATTCCTTTGTGACCTGTGCTAGATTATATGGTCCTGTGCTGGCAGGGGCTTGGACTCAAAGATCTCCAAGGTCCCTTCTAACCCCTGACACCCTGTGATACCCTGTGATACCCTGTGATAGGGTGAGGCTGTTCTGGAGACATCACAACCTAACACATGTTAAGGGGTCCTGGAGATGAAAAAGTAGGAAAGTCAGCACTGGTAAAAATGAGAGGAGGCAGTTTTAGATGAACCTTGTTGCTAAGTTTGATCTATTTAACAAAAAGGACTGTTCCTCAAGACGCCATCCAGTTCAGTATTATTTGCTTTAAGTCCCTAAAGCAGGTCAGCTGTGTTTGACTAGCCAATCACTGTGCTAAGAGTGCCATCACACAGAGGGTCAGTGACTTTTGAAGGGGTGCCCACTGCTTTGCAGGAGCACATGTGTCGGAGTCTGGGTGTTTGCTGTCACATCCACTGCTTGTGTCAGACATGTATCACTTCTGAAATTGGAGGGAACATAGATCTTTCTCAGTACCGCACTGTGGATGAAAGTTATTCTTTTAAACCTATTTTCCAATGAATTTTTTTGTCAAGGAGGTATGTTATACGTTCCACAATGAGTGAAAGAAACATAGCAGTTCTTCAGAGTGAGCATTTTAAGTTAGAGTTTAGTTTGCACACAGACACATACATGTCTGTACATATTTATTTTACAGTAGGCAGAGAAAGAAAAAAAAAGGGCATTATTTCTGTGGTATGGCTTTTAGAACAAAAGTTGAAAAGTTTGTACTACACATTAACAGAACAATATCTTTAAAATGCCAGTAGCTTAAGCTTTAACATTTAGTCTTCACTCAAATCTGTGCCAGAACATGAAAGTAGAACCTCAACTGGCCAGCCCATAAAGATATTCTGGTTACCACTTCAGCAAAGAGAATGAGGGATCCCTTTTCTCCAGATAGAAGGCTTTCATATGTGACATAGAAAAGGAGAATATGTCTCACACATCTACAGCAGGGAAAAAAAAATCTACAATCTTTTTATATCTTGCTGAGAACTTAACTCTGTTTGTAAAGTTTCAGGAACAAGTCTAGATTTCTCCTCACTCTCTGCTAATTATGTTGTACGCTTACATTTTCCAATTTTGAAAATGACTATATGTGTTTATGGAATGGTTGCCATGATCAGACATTAACACACATTATTGAGCTCGATACAGGATTAACTGGATGAAGTGTAATGGCTTGTGATTTATAGAGGTCAGACTAATGCTCCCTTCTGGCCATCAAACTTTATGAATGTGATTTTCTCTGAAAGGTTTTGGTCTCAGAACATTATTTATAAAATAAACTAATTGGAATCAGAAACAAGTTTGAAAAGAAACTGCTTACATCTTATTTCTGTTTCTGCTGCCTATCTTGGCCATAAAATGATCAAGATATAGAAAATAATCTACACATTAAGCATTAACGCTTAGCTAATTTTACCAATAGCTTTGAGGTTATATTTGTTATGTCTGGCTTACATATAATGAAGGGGTTTATTTTCCTCTCTTTCTTCCACTTTGTTTTCCTGCAAGAGACTGTGCAAGTGGCCTGCACCCCCAATTAATGGTGTCTGCACAATTAAATACTAGAAAAGAGCCAAGCCCACTAGGTAGCTGACAGCTGCTTGAATTTAGGCTGACACCTTTAAACAGAAACAGAGATAGCAAACATAGCTGATGCTGGGATGTCTCCATGGGGAATACGGTAGATTAGCTAGCTCAGGATGTGACTTCTGTTGCATAAATACAAACTACTAAACATTTTATGGGTCTGATCCTTTGAAGAATCAGGCTGGCAGTGTCTGCAGATCCCACTGAATGAGCAGGTGAAATGAAAATAAGGTGTGTTATCTATAGCATTTCCCTAGAATTTCTGCTTTTGTGGATCAGGTCAACAATTTGTTAAGTCCACTCTATGGAGCTAATGGGAGAAGGATCTTTCAGATGCTTAATTACAGCGAGAAAGGAAGAAAATCAGACAATGGGCAAAAAGAGCATAGCAATTGATCCACTATCTAACCACAGTGAAGTAGAACTGCAGGGCTGAATTGAAGAGCAGTAGTTTGTGACTGGATGAACTCCAGAAGGAACACATCCATTAGCAGGAAATAATTTAACTTTCAATAGGTCCTTCTTCCTTCCTTTCTTCCTTTACTTTCCTTCCCCTCTACTTCACAGTTTATTCAAGAAAAGGTTCTAGAACTGAAAACCTTAAGTACAAATGAAGCAGGTGCCAGATGCACCTTCTAATGTTGCAGGTCTTTTTAGCAGCTCATGAAAGATGTAGGGACAGACAGTAAAGACAACACATACCTACAAGGACCAGCCCAAGTCACTGTGCTGCCATTTTAACCTTTTTCATAGTCCATTCAAATTAATATTCTGAAGCAGTAGCTAAGATTTCCTAGTTGTTATGATAGATGCCATGCTGAGTTAGGAACTGGAACTTTATTTATCTTACAACTGTGTGTAACATATCCTACCAAGGATGCAAGCATTGAATTGATACAGAAGAAGCAGTCTTTGCCATGAGAGTTTTATGCTCCAAGGAAAAAAGATGGTCAAAGAAAGAGATAAAAAGAAATGTCAACATCCCTGTCTGAGAGAACAGAAAGCAAGACATGGAGATTTTGAGCATTTAGCACATGGCCATGCAAAAATAGGTGGCAGCTGTAGGATTTAAACCAGATCTCCTGACTCTCCATCCAATCTAGCTCTGTAATTATTCATTTAATCTGAAAAATATGCCATCAGAAAAACCCTGTGTTGCATCTGGTAGTAGACTGAGGATGTAGATCTTTACACAAGAAGGATTGCTATCACTGCTGGCATGCAACATAATTTCAGCAGAGCTATAGTCTAAATTTTCCTCAAAATTCCTTAAAAAGGAAACAATGTCATCCATTACTGACTGGCAATAATTTTTCATGGCCTCCAGATTCAAAGGCTGAATACATCAGCCTTTCAACCCTTACTTGCAGCAAGGGGTTTTGACTTGCCTTTTTTTTTATTATTATTTTTATAAAATGAGAGAATAAATCTGAATAACTTCATGGTCAAGGGCATAACTACAATATGTATTATAGTTATCCTAGCTGTTCATGGCCATGACTTTGTTAGTCCTCATAATTTTTGGCACAAAACAGTCTTTGACTGATACTGCTTAGTCTGCCCTGATTTGGGGCAGACAAAACAAACCAAGAGGTTGTAATCAATATTGAAAAAAAAATTTCTTCAAACCAGAGCAGCTGCTATGGATAATTTATTCTTTATTTAACCAATATGCATAATTTTTCCCTGCAGCTTACTATTCTAAAAGCGATACTACCCATATTTAAATGTATTAGTGTTAATTCCATAGTAAATGGAAGTACTGTATAAAATCACATCTCACTTATGGTTTGTAAGTGAAAATTTAGAAACAACTAAATGTTGTTTTGCTGAGTGATATGAATGAAGCATGTATAGAGGATGAGGTTATTTATTATGTCTGCGTTTGGATGACCTCTTTGCTTTCTGACATAGTCCTATATACCTTTGTTGTTTCTAGGTCCTCTTCACCTGTCTCTTTTTGTTTGACTGCAGACATGTCCTTTTTTCCCTGCACTTCACTACCTCTAGTCTAGAGCGAAGAAGATCTTTGGAAGTGTCTGATGCTGGTATTTGTAGTAGATGGCACCAGGTAATTAGGCAAGAAATAGGTTGTTCTGAACTGGGTACTCAATGGGAACTAGCCATGGGGCAATTAGCTGAGGATTTGGGAAAGCTGGAGTCAGTTCCCTGCTCTGCTACCAAGAGCTGACATGGTGCTGGGGAAGTTAATTGTCTCTCTGCTGTCAGGATTTAATAGTAGGAGATGGAGACACAACAGCACTCCCCATCCTCAAAGGAGTATTATTTGGGTAAATTAATGAAAGACTGAGAGTCATTCAGGTGTCATGGTGATGGGTAAGGCAGAGAAGGAGAGAGAAGGAGTGAAAGAGAGAATCCTAATGGCCATATACTACAAACAAGCAACAGAAAAGCTCTCATGAAAAGCCTACCTCAGCTACAAATGGTCTTGTGTCTGCAGCTTTGTGGGGCTTCAGGGTATTTAGCATACTATACGTAAATTGACCCCTGAATATTGAAAAGTCTGTACTTTCCACCCAAAAACTGATAAAAATATTAGTAGGGATCCTGTTTTCTATTTTTTGATCCTGTCCTGAAGGCACATGTAACAGCTATTGTCCTTCAGACCAAATCCTGCAGATGTGGCTTGGGAAGATATGACAGGAGGGCAAGAAATATAGGCTGAGTAAGGTTGACAGGGGATGGGAGGACAACCTCCAGGCACTATGATGTAGGGTGAGAGGGTGTACAAAGTACTCAGACCATGAAGCTCCTTATTTGTTCTTACCACAAAATGCAGGACCACACTTCAATTTTTGCTTCAGGAATTATTATAACTGGCTCTACGATAATTACTTAAGTGAAAATAATTGCCATCTATTGTCAGTAAGACAATATTGTTTCCCTCTATTATTATTGTCATCTATTGTCAGTAAGAAAGGCATTTTCCCTTTCTTGCCCTTACAACCATTAATTGCAGCTTTAGCAGCAATGACTTGCAGAGATAGTAGTGGCGAGAGTGAGATAGAGCTCTTTTCTAGAAGCTCTTTCTGAGTCCTCAAGCAGCTTCCTGGACTGTTGAATGCTGCTGCTTCACTCTCACCCTGTGAGGTTGGTCGTTAGTCACAGGACACTTGTCCTGCAGCATGGCCTGTGCACAGGGCTCTCTTCTGACCTGAATTGTCTGATGAAGGGCTGGTCACATTTACCAGTGTTGTGCTGAGAAAAGCACAGGAAATGCTTCATCTCCATTCTCAGCAGTGGTGGAGGAGGGCAGACTGACAAAGGAGGAAAGGAGAGGTGGTAGCCAAAGGGGATGAGGGTCCTGGCTTTCCATCTGTGAATTAGTTTGTCTGTTGGAGCTTTAGCCCTGTAGGAGTATAGCAGTCTTGAAGGCTGCAAGGAGTGTTCTGCCTCTGTAACCATGAGAAGACACTTGAATTAATTTGTAGATGAAGGAAATGGAGCATGGGGTATTCAAAGGTCATGATTTTCCAAGGCAGGTTTCTAAAGGTTTGCATCCAAATCTGTTCTAAGTGAACCAAGTAGAGCTGTTACAGCTTGAGTCACTGCTTTGTGCAAAAATTATGGTCGCAACACATGCCTTAAAATAACACAGGGAATGAATTTCCCTGTTAAGATACATCTTGGGAAAAAAAGCTTATGTTTCCTTCTAGGATATATTTACAAAATAGACCAAGATTTCTATCTTTTCAGTCCTCAAGAATCTTGAAAATATATATGTCGAGCCAAAACCAGAGACAACATGCTTTTTGGATGTTTGAAAATAGTTATAATCCCTTAGTATGAGATCCTATTATAATTTCCAGTGAATAGCATATTCTATACTTTATACCTCTTACATCCACTAGAAGCATGTCTATATTTATCTTTCAAAACAGTAGTTAGGTGAAGGAAAGAAAAACACTTTCTACTTTACTGAGTTTCATCTTTTTTTCTGATTTCAGTTTCATCCTCCAAACTTTCCACAACTAATTTGGATCTCAAACTAATTGAAAGCAAACTGAACTTTTGCTTTGCTGTCTGCAATAAGGTCTTGTTAGTTCCTTTTGTTTTGTGGCTGAATCTAACTAAAACACATTTGCACAGATTCCTTTTGTCAGACGTCTCCAGGTTTTTTTTATCCAAACTGATCTGTGCATTCACAGTCAAGCTTCACTAAAGATCAGGCCAAGCAGTCTTTAAAAAGTACAGGGCTTCAATGATAGACAGATGGTGGCTTTCATGATGTCAGGAAGTGTCAAATATTATGGTTGGCTGCAGAATGATGGCTACTTTCCAAACAGATTGAGAAACAGACAGAAAGAGCAAGAACACCATTTGTTGTATTTAGATACATTGTGAACAGAAGGAAGCAAGACAGAGCATACTTTTACACATCTTTTTTCTACTCCTTGTGAAAACAGTTTAGGATTTGTTATGTTATATTAGCCCTATCATTATGCAAAAACATGTGAAAGCCAGAGATGCTGATATATAATGAAAAAATGTTTCCATTATGACTTGATATGGTTTTATTTTAATTTCCATGGGTATTTTTTTTAACATTATAGGCAGATAGAAAACTGCAATTTCCCCACCCCAGCCCTGTTTTTTTTTTTTAGGAACAAAGCTGATCTATTAATATAACTTGCAAAAAAAAAAAAAAAAATTTTAGTTTTTCTTTATTGATTAATCTATATGCTCTTCTGAGCACCTGTTTGGGAAAGCACTCATATAAGCACTCATTTACTTAAACTTAGGAAATTGCTTTGGTATTGAATAGGTATGGATTTTGTTCACTATCTGTGTTGATGCTTCTTGAGCTGGGATTCAGGATGGAACAGTTTTGAAATATAATAGGTGTCAACAGCTAAATGGCAAGGATTTTAATAAAAATGTTGAAAGACAAAGGTCATTCAATGGTCTGTGCCTAGACAAGTGATTTAAGCTGCACAGAGCCTAATAGCACCAGCAAGTCAGAGATTGCTGGTGCCTGAGGGATGGGGCAGATTTTGTCACTGAAAAAAAATTCAGAACTATTCTTTACTAGAGTATATTTTTTTGGTCCTATGGAATTCAGTGTGAAAGATGCTGAAATGAATGCCCTTGGTGAATATTATTTTACCTTGGAAGTCTACATTAGGTCAGCATTTTGGTAGAGCAAACTGAATGTTTCTTATGATCATCATCTTGAAAAGTACATATCCTATATAGGTTTTATGTGCCTACACAATTACTGGAGTGGCTGGATGCCCTTGTGCTACAAGGGAGAGATGAAAGGATGCCCATTATACACACAACCATGGATGACTCTGCAGCTGCTGATCCCTGGGCAGGTCTGTGCCTCTGGCTCTGAGGACACTGATATGTATTCTACAGCCTCTCAGGGTCTGCAGGGGCAAAGCTCTGCAGGAATCACAGTGTACAACCTGGGCGATAGTAAGACAGAGTCCAAAACAAGGATAGGCATGAGTTAGCCTGCTCTTACTTAAGTCTTGGTTAGACTGGTCTGTCAGACAAACTAAGCAATGGCTGATTTAAAGGTAAGGGAAGGAGCTGACCTAGGTCAGGAGAGATAAAGAGGAAGAGAGGGCTGTAGCAAAGAGACATCTAAGAAGCTGGGAACTAGGACATCTGCCCTGTGTGTGTTCATGCTTGTTTTATTTATTTATGATCTTTTCCATGATGCTATTGACTATCTGCATAAAATCACTCCTTTCCTCCTCATTTCTCTCACTGAAAATCTACTTCTTTCTCCAAACTATAAAAATACTTAGAGAGAAAATACATGCTTATGTTTATAATAATTAAACACTTGTAAAAAAAAAAAAAAAAAAAAGCCACATTTGGGAATATTCTTTTATTCTTTTTGCTTGTTTTCTGTTCAACAGTGGACTAGCTGAATCCATGGAGCCGTCATGTGAGAATAATTTTACACTTCCAAATTATATCAACATTTGCAAACAGCATAGTAATTACGGTCCACAAGGAACCCCCTTAACCAGAATCCTGTTGCTCTGTGGAAGGAAAACAAAAACTGTAGATTGGAGCTTATCCCTGGCTTGTTAAAGTGCAATTTCTGATAAATGGTGTACAATAGAGGGATTGCATTTTTCTGGTTTTCTACTTTTGCCAAATTTGCTGTATGATTCAGCATTCCCCCATTTGAATATTGAATATACTTCTAAAAAATCTTTTTCTTATTTTTGTCCTTTTCTGTCTTTTGTAAGGATGTTATATGAATAAGGCATTTTTATCTAATTCATTCTTTGTCTATAAACAAGCATGGCATTAATAACACAAAAAAATGCCCACAAGTAATCATTAAAGCTCTTAACTGAGTTCTCTTTGCCCATAGTCACACAAATTCCATTCATATTTACTTCTTGGTGAAAGAACAATCAATTGAGATTTACTTTTAGCAGAAAGGTTTATAAAAAGCAATAATGCAAATTTTGTTTCACACGAGTATTTATGGAAGACTGATTTTGAGTGGGGAACACACAACTGCATGCACAGGAAGCAGTGTTTCTCACACTTGTTCAGTCAGAGAGAACAAACAGTGTGACCTGATTTACCAATCCAAAATAAGCGAGCATTTTGAATTTCAAATATTTGCAATCAGTTCACAGGGTAAAAATTCAGATATATTTGTTGAGTACATTTAAATGAGAAAATAATGATCTGCTGCTGGATATTCCATGAGCAGAAAAAGAGGCTAATTTAGTCAAAGAAATTACAGGCAGAGAGTTACTCACTCAGCACTACTGGCAAATAGTAAATGAGTGGCACCAAGGTTTTCATTCAAACACTTAACAAAGAAAGCAACTAATATAATCTTCCTTTTTCGTCTGAAGTACTATAAAGCAGAGGACTAGCCCTCCTGCCAAATTGCATTTACAGAAATGTGATTTCTGCCTTCATTATTTTTACTCAAATTGCCTTAATTAAGAAAGTAACTCTTCAGCCTTGACTTACATCTTGTTTTCAGACTAGGTGTGCCCAAGTTCATAGTTATGGACTTGTTTATTTGCTCCTGAATTCAGATCAGAGGTCACAGTCTGTTCCTCTGCAGACTATTCCTTCAGGAATAATTTAGGTAGTTATTAGGTAATTCCTTCAGGAATTACCTGTCCAAGGGGCGGGGGAATCATTTGATTGGATATTTTTCTTAATATATATAATAAAATGGAAAGTTATTAAACAACTTCCCATGCTGGGAGATAGTGCCCATTCAATTTTTTTTTTCTGTAGCATTACACAGCACAGAGTTAAGTAGTAATTTCAAAATCTCCTATTCTTTTCTTTAATAAAAATAAATAATAATAAAAAAAAAATCTACCACGCCTGGAGAAGCTTATGTAGAGATCTTCTTTCTAAGCCCAAAACTCTTCCTTAGGCAGAATTCCACTATGGAGTGATTGCTTGTGTCAATTGGGCCCTTTCAGAGTGTATGGATGTTGATTAGGATTTAATGTTCTTACCTTGGTTCCAAACAGTTAGTAATGGGATGATTTACTGGCAGCATCAATTCTAAATAAGTATTGTGGATAATAGCTACAGTGGCATGATAATTGATAACACTAATAGATTTTGGTTGCCTGAGGAAATACTATGATGTTTGGGGTTAGAATTTGGAAGCCAGTTTAAAAGCATGACTTCATCTCCAGTCTAGTGGTGAAAATAACCGAGTCTAGCCTCTTTGTAAGCAAACTTATCTCAAACTGTGAGCAGAAGACAAGCTGGATGAGCCTCTATAAAAATACTAATACTTATGACTGGAAGGCCACTGGATTGTCACCTAAATAAATCAGTTTTCTTATGAACCACTTGTGTTCTCCTGGATACCAGCAAGGTCCTCCAGCCCTAGAAAATCCAAAATTGCTGTACACAGCATAATATTAGAGAACAGTCTTAACTACATTTGGTATCTCCTGCTTGTACCACTTGTGTGTTTCCCCTAGACACTGAGTTCAGTCATTCTGTGGAAGTTCCTCTCATGGACCAGGGAAAACCACTCCCCTCTTATGCCTCTTCCTGACCTGTTGTGATGTAGAAGAAATTTTATAGCTTTATGGCAGTACAATATATGACAAAAGAAAACAAATCAAAACAAACACTGAAATTGCCTTGCAAAATAGCAAGGAACAGGTAAGATGGGGAGAAAAAGAAACAGTTCCATATTGTAAATATTTGACTCCTGAAATTTCAAAGGATTTTCAAATATTTTTTATAATTTCTATATTCTTTCATTGTAGTAATGGGCTACACAATAGCAGTAGATAACGGGTGAGTTTTTTTGACACTGTCTTGTCTATTATTTAGACAAGAGATCATAGTCTTTATTTAATTAGTAGAGAACAGTTGTAAAACTGAGTGATAAATCCATGAATAAAGTAGCCATCAAAGGTTGTGAAGATGTGTAGTCAACTGGTTCCTCAAAGGTCTGTCTTGGATATGATTGTATTCAGTGTTTAGTGAACTGAAGAGCTGAAGTGTAGGGTTAGAAACCAAAGCAATCCTGACAAACAGAGAAGCAACTTGAAAAATCAAAACATAAGAACATAATCAGAAATCTCTGCAAGGTATTGTCATTGGTCAAAAATAACCAACTGTGTGGAGGATGAGGAAATTGTTCAGTAGCAGTTCAGAAAAAGAGCTAGGAAAAATAAGCTCAGCATTAGTGATCAGTACCATTTTGTTTAAAAAAGGAAAATAACACACTAGTCTGTATGTTGAGTTGCCCCTAATATACAAAATATATGAAATGTACTTTCTGCCGTTGTTGGAACTGACAGAGCTTCAGCTTTACCCAAGCACAGTTTCAGATAATAGGATTCAAATGAGAGGGAGACCAAATGAGTCCCGATAAGCTGGTTAGAAGTTGGGAACAAAGGAGTGAAAAAATGTAGTTCTTCAACCTAGAGAAGTCTGTGGAGAAAGGGATCATGGCAAAAAATTTCAAATTAATTCAGGGAAGAAAATGATTTATCGTTAGGGAGAATGAGGCAAGAGGTAGGTTTGAATTTAAAGAAGAAATTCCTAGTTTAAATGTTTTTTGTTTTTTTTTTTTTTTCTGTGTGTCCAGTAAGGATGGTGAAGTCCACACAGCTTTCCTGGCAATGTGGTGGTAGTGGGTTAATGATCACCCTTTGAGAATGATGAAGGTACAATTGCTTCCCTCTCCAGTGGAGTGGAAGCTGCTCTGTGACCTTCTGAGATTCCCCTCAGGCTCTACTTTTTGCTGACTGTGTTTACTGTATTACACCAGCTTGAATATACCAAAATATAACTGAATGTTATAGTTTTGTTAAAAGGGACTATCTGTATCAACAGATATTTAAGGTTGTTCAGTTTCACATTATCTAATTACAAGAAATACATTTATTAAACAAAACCAGAGGGTTTCAATATATCAGCTGCTTTTTCTGAGAGCTTATTTCCTTGCAGACTTTTTCAATAGCTATCAGGTTTGCACAAAATATAAATAAATGGCTCTCTGTGAAGATGGTGCCATTCTTTATGGAACCGCATCAGTGATAGGTCAAATTTATATTGCTCTGTAGCACAATTTTAATATCATTCTGGCCTGGTTTAAGCATAATCAAGTCTTCTGTTGAAAGAGCTCTTGTAAGGAGCAATGAAACATTAGTACTTTAGTTAAACCCATATTAAATTATATCTTTGAATTTAAGTAACTGGGAATCATCTTAAATCTCAGCTTGAATTTTAGGTGGTATTGTATCTGCAATTTATATTGAGGTATAAGAATCTGTTTGCATCTTGATTTAGTATTTATAGCTGGAAATGTTATTTTATTATTAAGTGTTCTATGCAGCTGTTAGCAAGGCCACTAATAGATTAAGGTACTCTTATTTATGATTACAGCTTCTGCTTTTCAACAAGAAAAGAAGCTGAACATTCAGCAGGGGAATTTTAGCATATTTTTTGAAAACCTTGCTATCAATCAAAGTGAGCTGTGTACCCTTCAGCAGGCATGAGTGCAGATTCCAGTCCTTCCAGTGAAGACCCATAACCCAGAGGAAGTAAAGGGCTTTGGACTGCTGTACCAGTAAAGGCTCATCAGGACCTTTCTTTTAGTCATGAGCAGGAGAAGATTATCTGGAAAAGATTTGAGCTACAGTTACCTCACCTTCCTTCTGCTGTGAACTGGCAGGACTAGGATTAAGCATTCTCATGGACAGGTTCATGTGTGAGTCTGAGCCCTTTGAGGCAGATTGTGACAGTAAAAACAATAACTGGGAGTTCTACTCGCTCCAAAAGTAGCCCGGCAATAGCAAGCTGCAAATGTATGCCATTTAGATTGACACTAGGCTGAAAAGGGAGAAAATGGTGGTTTGCATCTTGATCAAGGTGGTTCACTGTTGAACATTATATTTGAAATCTCTGAAGCCTAGGAAAAGTTTTGTAAATGTGATGGTAGGTTTGTTTGTAGATTTATTTTAGCATTAAACATATGCATCGTTTATGTCTTAAAGATAAGTTCAGTTTCCATCAGTATCATTTTGATCACTGATGGAAACTTACAGGTTAGTTTCCCTGTTAGCTCAGAGATGTCTTAAAGCTATAGGGAAATACCTAAAAGTCTAAAGGAATAAAGGAAAATAGTGTTATTTACATTATAAAAAAGACAGGTGCTCTGCATAAATGTCTTGTATTGAATATGTTATGTTTATTTGGGACAGACTGGATGAGTATGAGCTACATAATTTCCTTTTTACTTACTATGTAAGACAGTGCAAGGACTTGACAAAGAAAAAGCAGTTATACTTGCAGCACCGTACACATGCTTTGTTGACATAAACAGTAAAGAGGTTATAGTACATGATATTGCCTAAATATCAGTTCTCTGATTATAAGAACTAATTCTTCTATAATGAAGGTCTGCTTTGAAAACTCTTTTGTGTTTCATGAGGGACTTCCCCTTCTCCCAGTTTTGGGTTTATCAAGGTAAAAAAAAGAAATGGGGAAACAAACCTTGTTTCTCTATGTTCCTGCAAGACACAGACAGTGATGTTGTCCTAAGATGTAGCTACAGTTTTGAGAACTCAGTTGCAAATAAAAATGATGAAATTCTGCTTCAGCAATGTGAGGACTATAGTTGGCTTGAAAACTTGCCTAAAGACATCCAGATCGGAGCCTATAAAATTTGTCTGATATACATAAAAGTAGTTTTCAGTAGACTGTATGAAAACCATGGTCTTCATTTACCTAAGTAGCCTATGTTTGTTAATAAAACTCCTTAACGTATAATCAAATGGCCCAAAAAGCAAGCACGGTTATTAGAATGCATCCTAATCACATGTATTAAGACTGTTTTTGATTTGGCAATATTTAGTAACAGCTTTCAGTAATTAATTTTATTGCTGGCTACTAATAAGACCTAGACTGAAGACAGTGTTACCCACTTAATTTTGAAAAGTGAGATAACCAAGCCTGTGACTAGTACATCATTCAGGGAAAGGCTCAGAAATCAATTCAACACAGGAGTCAATTGAATATTCAACGTTGTGGTAGAAAAGACTGGCTCTCTTGAATAATATATTCAGTATGTTTTCCAGTATCTGAGCTACCTATGTTGTCACCAAAGCACAATGTCTCTAGAGACTATTCTAATTCTGTAGGTTGGAATTATTCCTCTCACATTCTCTATATTCAGCTTTAGCTTTTCTTTCTGAGTACCACCCTGTTTCTCTTAAATCTATGAATTCTGATACTTTTACATTTTTCATTTAAGATACGCCAGCATCCTAGCTACCTGGAGGCATGAGATTGAGAATAGAAGGCGGAAAAAAAGGACATCTTCCTGGTGAATTTACCATTAGAACAGCTGGAGAGAGATATAATTACTGTAGTTCCATCCAAGCTTAGCAATGCCACAAAACACTAAGGATAGCATTTAGCTGAAACGTTCCTCAGTAGAGTTTCACTGCTTTACTTTTATTCATAGCTGAGAGCTTAGCCTATAGCAACCTGTGCCAGTGTTAATGAAAATTGAAAACTTACATTATATATTGTCCTTCAGGGTAAAAAATTAAAACATCAACTTTATCTACAAAGATGGTTCCCTTCCACCTGCTGCATTTAGGGAGAGAAGTGCACGCCAGGCATATACATTATCCAAGTGTCTCTGTCCCCAAAGAATGGATGAAAGAATGTTTTCTGGGCATGAATCTCTGTTTTTTGGAGAAGTATTCTGATAATTTGTTGTTTATAGTAGACAACATCGTAAGGAAGGTTTTGCATGCAGTGTGCAAACTGAGTGATGAAGTGATTCACAAAATCTACTGGAAAGGGATAGATGGATGGAGCCCATTATTGAAGCAGCTTCTTACTTGAGTAATATAAAAAGGATAGCAGCAAACAATTTAACTGTCTGTGGGAGTCATCCCTGTCTTCTGTTAAGAAATAAGATACCATGGCTCTGGTTTCTGACAAAGTCTGACATAATAGATGCAGCAATAAGCAGCGGTCCAGGAAGTGAATTGTGACGACCTGAAGCAATTCCAATCACAGAACCATCCTGCATGGTCGGTCTGTGGTCAGATTCCCTTCATGTGACTAAGATAAATTCCTATATACTTATATTAATGGAAGGCAACGTATAGCTGAGCTGATGCCAATATGCGTTCTTTCCATTGTGCCTCTCCTCTCACAGCAAACTTTCCATCCCCAGTTCTGTGAATACAAAGGGGCAGTGATAGCATTTGTTAGTCACCTCTTGCTCAAGGTGCATGCAGAAGACCCATTATAGTCTGTGTGCAGCTTCTGCGAGTTCTCCTTAATTGCAAAAACTCCCTAATGTCCCAAACATACTTCTTACCAGAAAAACTTAGGCTTAAGGACACTGTCTCTGATACAAATATAAAACAATGAGAAGGAGCATAATGAGTTGGAGAATAAAGTACATGAAGTAGGGTTTTGTGGGTTTTTTTTATATTATTGAATTCCTCAGATCTTTATTTTGTTTGCTATGTGACGTGGCAGTTCTCCCAGGGCCCCAAGGGTTGCTTGCTGGCACCTCAGTTCAGCAAGAGGGATTCTGGCCTGTACAATAAAGTAGATTGTCTGGGAGGGAATAAATTTCTTAGAGTTGGAGGATTGGAAAATAAGTTTTATACTCCAGTAGCTGCTTTTTAGTCTGCAGTTTTTCTCCAATGCACCTTCAAAGAGCAGTGAGCAGTTCCCTGGGAACAACCCCTACTGTGTTTCAAGTTCTCCTGGATATCTTGATTCACCTTGACTAACAAGTAAATGCTTCTTTATATGTCTTTAAGTCTTTTGGCATAAGAGTAGGAAAACACAGCATTATAAAAAAACAAATATAAAAATGTCATGAGGTCAAACATGTATGTATCCCTAAGAATCTCTAAGACAGCATCTGACCAAATGTGGAGATACAGTGTTCACATCAGTGCTCCATCTGTCAGATGTTGTTGCTACAACATACTTCCTTCTTTATCTCTCCCAGAGCTTCTCTTCCCATATCCATTATATTCCTGGAGAGATGGGTGCTAGACTGTACTTGTAGATTGGTCTATAGTAAGTGAAATTGTAGGTTGATCGATACAGAACCAGGTTTTTATAGAAGAGGAGATATTCAATTCTTCATCTGCATACATAAAGCAGATTGTACATGTTCTATAAAACTGTTCTCGACTGTTTTTCGTGAAACAGAACATCTTCCATTCTCAAAGACTGTTTTGCCCATAGAAGAACAACTCTGACAAATATTACTGCTGGAGCTACAAAAAATATATTGAATTCCAGATGTGGGTTATGAATACATTTCAAGAAATTGATGATACCTGTTACATTACAGTTTCCTGTAGGAACCACACTTGACATAGTATTAACAAAGTATGACAGACCTGGTTATGAATTATGCTGCTGGGATAAGAGCAACCTTTTAATTTCTCACTTTTAGGGATTTCTGTGTCCTACCTTGTGTCCAACTTCTTTTCATACTTCAGCCATGATATCCTTCCATAAAAAGTGAGATGCATTTAGGATTCATCCCCTTGCAGTTAGCTTTGTAAAACAAAACAAACCAAAAATCATCAAATATGTCGATATAAGACATACTGAATTCCCGTTAACATTTATCATGTACAGCCAAGGTGGTCTTATGCTTAAGGAAATGACCTGGCACTTGGGAAACCTACATTTAAACTCTCTCAGTGATTTTCTATTTATTTCTGATGCAGAAAAAACACTTAAATATGTGCTACAAATTAAGGACATGCTTAAGTGGTTTGCTGAGTCCCAGGCTATGGACCTTGGGCAAACCACTTTGTCT
>JAAGNO010021671.1:0-10207 GCA_033439905.1 Ceryle rudis
CAGATGTTATAATTTAATTATAATAATTCTTATTATAATTCTTATTAGAATTATAATAATTCTTCTGCATATTATAGTTTGGATTTTAAATTTTCTAAGCTCAGTTTGAACGTCTGCTCTGAGAGTACTATACTGAGAGTTTCTAAAAGCTGAGTTCCTCTGACAATCTTCCTGTTCTATTTTCATCCTGCGAACTTAATACACTTTATAAAAAGAAAATTAAAGCAAACCCATTTTTAAAACTAGCATATTGACAAGTTGGAAGAAATTGAATTCATCGTTGAAAGGTTTTGACTGATGAAGACCACCAGAATTACATTTGCACTTACTTCAGACAGGTCACTACCCTGCTACAAAACCAAACTGTTAAATGAACACTTTTCTTTCACTTTAGTAAGCTGAAGAGTTACGGTGGCATTTTACACTGTCCCAAAAGAGCACAGTCACAGTGGTGGGAGCTTCATGGAGTAGAGAAATGAAACAACCACATTCAGTGACAATGAGCCATTAGGTAACTCTAATGGACCACATTTCCTCCTAGTGTGTCTTTCAAGTAACGCTAGCAACATCATAGGCAAAAATGCAAATTCTAAAGGGTGATGCGTGTGACAGCTTGAGACATTAGAGTAGGTAAGAGCCTCTTGGAATTCTTATTTTCTTAAAACTGAAACCATGTATTTTATCTAAAGCTGGGGCTGCACTGCAGTCTAAAGTGTGATTGCGGCTCATCTGGACAGACGAGAATTAGTTGTGAGGACAGTAGCTAAAGTACTGTTACCTTGGAGCTGCAGAGAATGCCAACGGCTCAGACCCTTCGTAAATAAATGATGATTCTGTGCTGAGCTGCTGTGCCTATGTCCTCATTACTACAGAGGCTGACTACTGGTGTACAGATACTCTGGGAGATAAGAGGCTTTTCAGCCCTGGCCTCTGGAAGAAGATGACTTCTCTAAGCAGTAAGCTTGAGCAAGTAAGAATCTGCTACAGCACCTTTTTAAGATGAGAAGAAGCATCTGTGAAAATGGCAGTACTTTCTGTTACTGCTCTAGGTTAGGTTCATGAAGATGAATAGTTATGACAATCTTTGTACCAGAAAAGTATCGTATGCTCAGTGCTGTAGCCGTTTTCTCCAGTGGTTTTCTATAAGAAAGGAAAAATGCAGTAAGAACAGATATGCAATAGAAGTCTATAAAATTCTCTGGAATTGTTTAAATAGATAAACAATAGGTATACAAGAATCTTGATGGATGGATTCACATTGAGCGTTCTCTGAACCTGATTTTCTGTTGTGCCACTTCCTTTTTATCTGTACAAAGTGACAGAAAAGTGGGTGTAAAACATTTGCATTCTGATTTGCTAGCATTAACACCTTCCTTGTATTCACTTCACGCTAGATCGGATGACTAGACAACAGCATCACAGCGGAAGATAAAAGCTTTATTTTCAGAAGTGCTGAAGTCCCAGTGTGCCTATGAAGTTCAATGGGAGCACAGAGTGCTTAGTCAACAGCTTCGTTCTGTTTAAATATCCGGAGACTTGTTCACAGTGCCCTACCTGTTTGAGCCATTTGCATTTGTGTAGTGTGAGTGTGAAATCGCATCACCCTGTGAAGGCAGTGACCTTGCACAGATACACATCTCTGAGCATTTTACAGAGCTGGATGAAGCTGAAGTTGGCTTTTCATAGGCAATGGTAAATGTGCTGTAAGAAGTACTGTGAAAGTACATTGAAATGATGTAATTTAGTTGCTAGTTATAGAGAACAGCTGCAGGTCACCTGGACTGTTTGTATAGAACAGGTTGTAGCATGGCCTTACATTAAGACTCCTCAGACTTGGAGATTGTTTTATCTGTAGTTTCTATCTTAGTGAGATGACTGTACTGCAGTTTCCCTTGCTGGATTTGTGCTGCAGGCTGATTTAAAGCAAACAAACAAACTGTAACAGTTCAGAAAAAGGAATTCAACCATTTTGAAGGGTGAGTCCAAAGGAAAATGTCTTCTTTTGTCCATGTTAAAACACTTAAGACAGTAATTTGAAGTGGTGCATCACCTTCCTTCTGGGGATGTGCATTTCATGTCACTATGAAAACCATCACAGCATTGGCTACATTGGAAGCCTCTGAACAAAAGTCACTGTTCACAAAGGTTTAGGAGAGAATTGTGTTCAGTTGCTAATACCTGTGGCTCCACTGAACTTGTTGAAGCTCCTGTATATAACCACAATATATAGTGACCTTCCCTAAGGAATTATTAACTAGTTTTCTCCTGGGTATTCATAGACACCAGAGGACTTTCCCTGTAACTGCTCTGGACCAAGGCAGTACAGGAATACAACAGAACGACTATATATTTTGTATTCTTGACATGTCTTTGACATTCTACTGACCCTGGGAAGGAAAGGTAATTTCAAGTGGAAAACCACTCAACTAGGACAAGAATTCTGTGACAGAAACAGGAGATGGAGGAAACTCTCTCTGGGGAGTAGATGGGTGAGATGAATGTCCGTGGGAGTGAGAGGGGGCTGCTGACCCTGTCAAGGGCAGACTGGGGCTGGGGAACTGAGAGGAGGAAGAGGAGAGGAGTTGTACTAGCTAGTGGGAATCTGGAGCTGGTAATGAGACTGGGATTGGTAGTATTAACTGTGCTGTTTCCTGTTTTTTTGATCACTTGATCTTACAACTGTATCTGTGTTTCTTGTTCTTTTCCCTGTCTAGGTTTTCATTATTATTATTTGAATAATTATTTGAAGGGTGTGTAGTGATCAAGCAAGGAGTAATGGCTGTAAATTGGAAGATGGTAGATTTAGATTAGAAATTAGTAAGAAGTTCTTTATCATCAGAGTGGTGAGACATTGGAACAGGTTTCCCAGGGAAGTTGTGGATTCTCCGTCACGGGATGTGTTCAAGATAAGGGTGGACAGGGCTTTGAGCAACCTGCTCTAGTGGGAGGTGTCCCTACCTGCCCATGGCAGGAGTATTGGAGCTAGATGATCTTTAAGGTCCCTTCCAACCCAAACTGTTCTGTGATTCTATGAATATTAACACTGAAAAGATTCCATATTTAGAAAATACAGCTGACCAGAGGTGATATATTTTTTTTGTTAAAATTATTGTGATGTCCTGCAAGTATATAAATCCATTATTTATTTAGTTTTCTCTTTTATCCTACTTGCTCTGCTTTTCTCAAATGCTTTGTTTTTTAAACTAGAACAGACATTTAGCCTAGTGCCTTTCTGTTTCTCCTAACTCTTCTGATCTTAAGAAGAGGAAAATAAATGTTTTGTTTACCTAGATAGTTACCTCCATTAATGTTCCTGTAGTTAAGCAGATCTGAACTGAACAGCTGGTCCAGATTTTCTACAATAAGGACACCCTTGGAAGGTCCCATTTCCTTGGCAGTCTTGGAACAAGTGTTTCTTTTATCTGATTCCAGCCTCTGCTATGTGCTTTTTTTTTCTTACTAGGAATTGTTAAAATATTAAAAAATGCAGAGAAAAATTACATTTATTTCACCCATAATATTTCAAGAGAAGTTAATACACTTTTCCCACTGTCTGCACAGCTGATGGTAGGTGTCTTCTGACAAGTTAAAATATGCTCAAAAGAAGTTTTTAACAGTTACACGGAAGAACTAAAGAGAATGGAGTGAGTGCTCTATGTTAAGTTCTTGTTGTATTAAAGGAAACCAGTGTAATACCCCTTCAAAGAGCACCATTTTCGGACAAAGCTATGTGTTAATAATTTGTTCCTTATGGAACAGGCCCATGCTTAAACTGAGCTACTCCTTATATTAGTTGGGGAGAATTCAGTGTTAAAGAGGAAAAAAAATTAGCTCTATCTCAGCTGAAACCAGGACAACAGTACTTTCTGCAGTTTACTCACCTCATTACCATAATTTATTTTGACTTGTAAAAATATTGTTCCTTGAGTAAATTCCTACAGTTAAGGCCTCTGGTATAGGTGTGCTAAACAGCATTAAGTGGCAATAACATGCCATAGAAACTGCCCCTCCTTTTCACTAGGACGTGGTCCTTACCAGATTACAGTAATAGGACCAACAAGCGCACAAAGCAGAACTTCAGATAGTTGCATTCTGTGAAACAGATGTCAGGATCTTCTTAAGTTTGTTAATATATTTCATCATTCTTTTTGCTGCTTTATACACTTTTCTGAGTATTTGTTGTTCTTTAGATCCTCCTAGCTGGGTGTTTTTTCTCTAACTTCCTTTTGAAAACTGCTGCTGCAAGAGTGGAAGTTACTAAAGATTCATCTTTGCATGACAACAGCTAGTACAGTTGGCAGATCTTTTCTAACCATATTTGTCAAGAGGGGATGTAAATAATTTTGAAATGAATTGTCTAACGGTGAATGACACAAGGGAATTAAACTCAATTTTAGAAGATAAATTGGTGGATTTGTGTTTTCGCCTCCATTTTAGGCTTTGGATCTGTATTCATTTAGTAGATCTTTACTCACTGTGTTTGTTTATTTAATATGAATCTGAAGTTATACATAAAACAGCTCCCTAAAGCTCTGCTTTCCTTGGGGGACAGAGTGGATAGGATGTCAGCGTGATTCATGGTGGATACAGCTGCAGTCTAACAGCTGCACAGCTGTGATTATATCAGGTTGGTTTGTGATGTCCTAGTGGTCATCAGAAAGGTATATATTCTTTCATGTCTCCAATTTATACTTTATTAGGTAAGGCTTGCTGTGGTGCAGAATTATTTTGGTTCCACAAGTATATGCCAAGTACCTGGCATTCTCATTTCTGAAGGCAGGAGGTGGGATGTCTGGTGGGGTTTTACTAATCTTTGAACAAGAAACAACAATGAACAGGCAGTTGTATAGTATGGGCATACTGTGAAATGTATAGCCTTGTAGACAGTGATTATCTCCAGGAACAGGGAAACGGGATGTCTCGAGGCACCTGAGACAAGAGTAAGAATTTTAGGCTTTAGGTCCCCAAAAGAACACAGTGATGAAGGAGAGAAGGTGAAGTAAATGACCATCAGAGGTCACAAAATACCACCAGTGGGAGAGAAGACCCTAACCCTAATTTTATTAGTCATGCTCAGACCATGTAAATGAGTTCTGGGAGCCCATTAGCATAAGACTGCCCTTTCTAGGACACATAATGAATGTGTATGTTTAGCCTGCATAGAAACCAGGTACCCAGCTTGCATCGGTACGCACATTGGGAGGAGCGATCCCCTGTGCGTCCGGCGCTGCAATAAAGAATGACTGCGTCGAGTTTATCTCGGAATCCTTGCCCAGCCACACCTAGCCTCCCGCGTCGGTGAGGAGTGTTAGAAAGCAGGGGGCCTGGAAACTCTGACCTTTGCATCATTTCTATGCTACCCCAAAACTTCCTCACACTAGCCAGTTGGTTAGCTGGCTAGCTAAGCCCGATCTAATGGTTCAGGAGTGCACAGTACGTCTTTTTCATATCCAGGGATCTGGCCTGCCTGTTAGAGATTGAAATTTGGTATTATGTAGCATAATCCACAAAATGCTTTAGCTATTACATACCCTGTAGAAATAAAGTAGATTTTGCTGAACTAGACAGGCGCAGCAGATCATGTACCTGTGAACTATTTATGATCAAAACACAAGCATAAAATAGTAGTGCATTTCCATATTACAGGCTGAGGCATACTCAAGAGGGCCCTAATCCTTGACTGCTGCTTTTACGTATCATTGCAGTAGAGCTAATATATTGCTGTCTGGAGTCTAACTTGGTCAACTGACAGTGTTTTATTGAGCAGGATAGCTCTGCTTTAGTACTTGTGTAGTATTTCTGCTGGTTTTTCCTAAACCGTTTCTATAGCTTTGCATATTTTAAAATGAATAATTAGCATTACAACATCTAAACCAGCCTGCTATTCATCACAGTCCATTCAGTGTCATGCTGTTAATTTGTTATTGAGATCAGTAACTTGTATGACTGAAGAACATCTTGTGTTTCATCAAAGGGCATTTCTTGAAAGGCGTCCAGTGTTTGTGTGAAGGAGAGATGAAAATCTATGCTATATCTTAATAGTTCATTTAAAAAAAATGATTTCTGGTGTCATTTAAGATGAGGTTTAGATTCCAGACGTTCATCTAGCCTTGCATGTGTTTTAAACCTTCATCTTGAAAGATAGAGAGGTTTCATTTTATGCATTCTAAATCATCCTGCTGAAGTCAGTGGTATTAATCATAAAGTACAAGCTTCTGCATTTGTCTTAAGGCTATGTGGGAACAGAAACAGAGAGCAACACACACACCCATATGTAATCTGGGCTTCTGAAGACGCTGCAAAGGGCAGAATTTTTTACTAAGTTTGGATGCATCGTCTTTAATAATTATGAGGGCTCAGGCTAACTAAAAGATAATATGTTTAGTTGTATCCCTAAACAGAGCTCCTAGCTGCTCTGGAGTTTAGCTAGATGTGTTTTCCACCTTTTAATATGAATTTTGAATTTAGAAGATGTGAAAACACAAGCAAAGAAAATAATACTGTGTTTTAATTAAAGAATGACATTTCTGATTGAGAATATGCTTTGCTGTGTGTTAGTTATGAACTGGCTGATTTACTTTAGGTTTTCAGTGTAGTCATTTAGATGTTGTGAGCTAGAAAACCTTTAAATTGATTAATGTTATTTGAAGAAAAATACCAACATTAAATACAAAAAAGACTTACAGAAAAGGGAACGATAAGTTACATTGGAAGAAAATTTCAAAACCAATTGCATTAAGTACTTCCCTTGCGTTTAAAATGTGCATCCAAGAAATCTGAGGATAATGATTGTGTCTGTCATTACCTCATTATCATTCCAACGATAATAGAATATGGTATATGATACTATGATTTAACTGTTCAGTTTATTAGAAAAATATGTTTAGTGAATTTAAAATCAGTGAGGGCAGACTAAAATTACTAAAATTACTGCAATAATTTGACTTAACATACTCAGATAATATTTGAAGGGGAAAAAACCCCGTTTATTATAACTGGAAGCCGAGTATCAAAGAAAGAAAATAAAAGAGCTAGATTTCATCATACATTTATCGATTAATGTATTTGTCAGAGTGAGAACAAACATGAAGTATTTTTTCCTCTGGGCTGCAGAAGAATTTGCGTTCTTTCGGAATGTTTTTTCTTCCACTGCAGCGTTTATTGCTGAGCATGATGTCACATGGTATGGGGTATCCTTTTGGCTAGCTGGGGTCAGCTGGCCCAGCTGCGTCCCCTCCCAGCCTCTTGTGCACACCCAGCCTACTCCACTGGCGGGGCTGTGCGAGAAACAGAAAAGAAGTCACTTGCTAGCTCTAGCTGGCAGAGGGGATCCTGTTGCAGGCTGATGCCAAGGAGGGTTTCTGCTCAATCAACATAATTTTCTGAGAGTGTGAGCAGCTGTAGTCGTATTTACAATGCGCTGGGTAACACCAGCCTGAAGGAACGGAGGTTGACGTGCTTTGTAAAGGTATTCTCTATCCTAAAGTACCTGCAGTTAACCAAATCAAGAATCGGAGTTTAGGTAAACTATGGATACTCGAGAAACTTGGCATCACGTATTCTGCAAGGTCTTTTCATGTAGAAGTAACATACTGAGACTATTAAAATAAATGTGGCACTCAGTATTTCAGGTTTGCTAAAAAGAACAGAATTTTCTTTGTCTTTAAGATCGATGTATTCTGTTACCTGGATTGGCTTGAATTATTAACAAGATGCAAATGGGCAGAATTAGCAGATCTCAGTGCTAGCCTGTTCTTTGAACTAGAGGGGCATTTGCCAACCCCAGTTCAGCAGCCGTTTCCACGTTAGTGTGTGACCAATAATAAGCTCAACAGAGTGGCTGGTTTTCCTAGCGTGATCCCACTTTGCATAAATACAGTTACGCCCTTTCCAGCTGAGGGCCTGTTTGTGCATCTTTGGCAGAGCTGGTAGAAGTAAGCGTGTAGTACTTTGCAGCTGACTGTGTAGATAATGTCCTGGATGGGTTTCAGGACTAATCTAAGTAGGCAGCAGCCCAGGATAATCAGGGTTGGTGAAATTGCCCAGTTGATTATTCTGTGTGCTGAGCTTGCTATTGCTGCTACAAGAGAGGTTAGCGTTTGGTGCAGTGGTTGCTGCTGGAGAGGGGGAGGATGAGCTGAGCGATCTCAAGCTGCAGTGACAGCCATGGCCTGGAGAAAGCAGGAACAAGAAACCTGGGTCTGAATGTACTCTCACCCTCATCTTCAGCTCCATCTCTTCTGCCTCTCTGACCTTCCTACAGGACATCACTAGCCCTCTGTCCAGAAAAATTCAGTTCTGTCTACCAAGCTGAGAAATTGCTTTGCCTCTGTGTCTGCTAGTACTGCTAGCCTCTTGCAGGAGAGTGGATGGCTTTCTAATGCAGTTTATCAAATCATAATCTAAACTAGCAATAGACCATGCTCCCTTTGACTCTATAGATGATACCTAATGTTAGGATGGGAATAATAGGTTGTAAAGGTACTACTTTACTTTCATTGTTGCTGCAGCAGAAAAGGTCGTTATGGTTTGTGGGGCTTTGACAGAGGGTTTTCTTCCACAGGAAAATAATTCTTTCTGTTACTGCTGTTGACATCTCTAACACCTACCCAAAAAAAAAAAAAAAAGGAATATGAAAGTTAAATAATGAACAACTCTTTCTTCTTTCATATTCTGTAACAACCTCAAAAGGAAAAAACCCACACCTGTTAAAGGGACTCTCAGAGGTGCTAATTGTTATTCCCGGAGAAAAGGAGAGGCAATGAAATGAGGTGTTTTGGCTCTTTTACATTTGCTAATGTTATTTCTTCAGTTTAGGGTTATGGTACTGATAAAAAAAAAGGAAGAGAGGTGATAAATAGGGAAAGTATTTTCCTATTGATGATTGCTTTCTTCAGTGCAGTAGGTACAGGACTATGAAATGTTTAGTTTGGGAATGGGTAGGCTTTAATCCCCACACGTTAGTTTGGGGCTATAAATAGCCTTGCCTTTTCTCCTCCTCTCCTTCTGTTAGCAGTTTGAACAATATTGCTTACTGTATCTGAGGTTCTTGTACTGGTTATGCTGGTGGTGATAGCATGCAGTCAGTTCAGAAGTTGAATGGTTTCGGAACCATCTTATATAGAAGTTGAGGAAATGACAGATAAGAAAAGTGAGGGTGGTGAAGGAAGAAAGCGTTAATAGTGGTTGTGACCGTATTCCTGAGGGCTGTTTCAGAGTCACCCGGAGGACCACCTCACAGTTCTCTGGTCTGACCTATATAACTAATAAGAAAGAACAGCCGTGGCGTGAGTAAAGCAGTCTGAACCCAAAGGTTTTGCTTCCAGGATGACAAGAGGAGAATTGCAGCTCCCTTGTGGCCAGTTACATCTCATTGCTCTGCACTAGGCTCCATGGCTCTCAGTGGGAGTTTTCCTCTGGCCTTAACTGTAGTCAGGTTTCCGACTGCATATTGAGAGGGGCATTATCACACATTATAAAGCCACCAAAGTGTCCCGTTCTAGTTAAAGAATGTATGTTCCTACATTTTGTTTTAAATAAATTTATACTTTAATTGGAAGAGATCATGCAAAGATAGACAGTGAGGTGTTTTTTTTTCTCTTTAATTCATCTCCTCAGAATATTTTTGGCCCCCCTGAATTTAGTAGGAAATCTCTCGTGAATGGACTGAGGATTTATGTTTTAATTACAAAAATGAATCTAGTTAATCTAAGCACCTTCAAGTTAACCTATTTTAACAAATGCAAATGCTCAGCCTCTTTCTTGCAAAGATTAATGCTCACAGCCTAGATTTTTTCTGGTAGAAGCCAACAGAAGCTGACCGTGACAGTAATACAGTCTGTGAAAACATTCAGTGGTTGTTTGGGATTTCTTAAGAAATCTCCTCAAGTAAAGCAACATAAAATTGAAGCTGGGAGGAAATTATAATGTTAGGTACAAGAGTGAGTGAAAAAAAGATAAACAATAGAGAAATATTTAAATATCTGAATGGCAAGTGTACATTTATGTGGTGGACCGGTGTAATACCTACACAGCTTTAAAAGAGAAGTGGAAAAAGTATTCTGCTCATCTGCACACATTCAATGGCAGTGATTATTTTTTCCGAAGTTTTATTTTGAAAAGTGTTGAAAATCAAATTTGCAGGGAGACACAAATTTGAATGAAATATTTGTTGCCTTTAAGAAAACATTTCATCTAGATGAAAGTA
>JAAGNO010021671.1:10307-25645 GCA_033439905.1 Ceryle rudis
AAATAAAAAAAAAATTAAGAATTAATGAATTAAAAATAAATCAAGTCTAAATTCAATCAATGGAATTTTCACGTTTTTCCACTACCTAAAAAAAAAAATAATCTGATTAATTAATAGTATGATAAATCTTTGTAAGCAAATGATAGTGAATTGGCATACCAGATCAAGTCTGTTCTCAAATAGCAGAGCAGATGTGGGTAAGTAAAGCATTTGTACCTCTTCCATGAAAATCATGTGCACATAATTATTAATTGCATCTTTGCCCAGACCGCAATGTTTTTGATTGAAATTCTTAGTCGTCTTTTCAAGTACATCCATATTATTTGTAAGAGAAAGTTTTTTGAATTACATCTATATGGATATTCCCATGTGAGGGCCCTGGTGAGTTTTCTTAACAATTTATTGACAGTTTATGAGAATATTTAGCCACAAATGTGGTTTCAGCAGTGCAAGAGAGAAATATATTAGTGCAAGAGTAATATTCAGGCCAGGGAAATTCAAACTGATGGTGGATAGCAGATGTACTTTTGAAGTCCAGGGTTAAAATATCTCTCTGATAAGAAGGTTATAAGGATTACATCTTTTTATAGCAGCACACATATGACTAAGCACTAAAAAGCATTTTTATCTACATTCTCTTTTTCTAAAGTAGGTTGTGTCATAAAACCTGATTTATGACATGATACAATGTTGGGTTGTAATACAGTTGAAAAGTGTGCATATGGCATGTGTTCTGCTTCCTTGATTTGCATTCCTCATGGGATAAAATGCTCACAGTTTGAATAAATTATAGATGAAAAAAAGGTAGGTAATGTTTTGCTTTTAACCAGACATTTCAACTAGAAAATAATAAAACACTGCTTTGGCACAACAAATTCTTCAGTATGATAAAGCTGAGATAACGTGATTGTAGACTTGGAATTTTTAATACTGTTTTCAGTCAAAGTGACAATGAAATATTTTAAGTGTGTGCTCTAAATTAATCTCCAGTTTTCTGCCTCAGAATTTATTTTACAGTTGTAGACATTTACATCTATAGGGACTTTTATTTTTTCATAACTAGTTTCTTGATTCAACTTACTAACAAACAACCTCTGCATTCTTATCTTTTGTTCGACAGTACTCACGTTTGCAGGCAGTGTTCATTTGGCATGGGATGCTCTCCTAAAGCGGTGAGGAGAACAGCACCACGCACTATTTATTAAGAATGGAAATAAGAAGAGAATACAGTCATTACAGTATAGTGCTCATTTACTGAGGTGAACTTGAAAGGGTGGACTTGTTAGTTGTCACCTCCTGTCTGTCCTATAATTTACTTGTGTTAATGATTTTCTTTATGAAGATTTGCCACACGTGCCAGTTGCATTAGAACAGTTACGAAATCCAGAAGAGCGTTGGGAAGAGTAACTGAAAACAAAACTCCTTAGTAACTTTACAAAGCCCGTCAGCAAACCAGAGTTTGCTGAACAACTTTGAAAACTGCCTTTATTACTTAGTGTATCGAGGATATGGAAGATACACATCTTCCATAGTCAGTGAAAAAAATAGGCATTTTCCCCTTCTGCTTGCTGCTTTTTTTATGTTCAATGACATCAGTAAACAAACATCTGCTGTACAGGAGCCCCATAATCCTCTGTAACTCAAGTCTTTGGGATTAACCACCTTTTATCTGAACACATTTCTGTGTCTAGTCTTTTCTATGTTTTGTTGTTTTGTTTCTTTGTTTGTTTTTCCCGTTAGTCTTATTTTAAACATTGCCCTTAAGAAAACAGACTTGTAATGTAGTAGCTGTGATTTATGTAACACTATTAAGAAAATTTTTTCTTCTGCAAATATTTCTATTTCTTAGCAAACATAGAAACTGGAGCTTTTGGGGAAGGGGGAAAAAAAAAGTTGTTAGTGACCTAACCAGATTTTGAAAAAAGTCTTTCTGCCACAGGATAAGGTTTGATCAAGCAAAATATTCATATTCACAAAAGAAATCAAATTAAGATTGCATTAAAATATTGGAACCTTTTTATCATGGGCAGAAATTCACGTTGGTTTGCTCACAGGTTGTTCACAGTGGATTCATTTCCATGGTATTTTGGTGTTAAAACATTTGGCGTGTTATCTCCTCAGTGATGCTAGTATGGTCCAATGTTAAGAAAAAAATTGGATAATGAGGTGGTCAAAAAGCATCTGCCAACCTGAGGAGACAGAGTCATGCAACAGAATCAATCTTTGCTTTTTCTGGCACCCTGCTAAAGAAAAGGGGATAAAACGGTTGGAATGGAGAGCAGAGAGAGAGAGAAAGAAAAATACGGTAGCAAGGAAAAGAAAGAAAATGAGAACTGTGTGGACCTGGCAAGAGGCATTTGAAGCAAAGAGAATTGGGACACAGGGCTGATCTAGGTCTGAGTAGTAGGATAGGAGGGCAGTAAATCCGGGCTAACACCCTAGATTTGCACGTAAGACTACAGAATTACAGTGCAGCAAACAGAGCAGTCGTGAAGTTAATGCCTGTCATTGACATGAGTAGCACTGTTCAAATGGCTAAAAGCATTGGTAATACAAATCCTCCAGGTTACCTCGTGGCTGATCGCTGCATGGCCCCTCTAAAAGAAATGTTCAAATGGTCTGGTTTGGGAACTTTGAATCTTTTATTGCAATTTCAGCTTCTTAAATACTGTTCCATTTTCCTGAAGTTCAGCGATGGTCAACAAATAGAATGGGATGGCATATGTTTTTGAAGACAAAATGAATTGTAGCGGGGGTGGGGCATATTGTCTAGTCTGAACGTTTATCCTTTTGCCTGTGTGTGTCAGATCAAACTAATCCCATCACCAGCTCAACTAAAATAGAGATCCAAAGAAAGTAAATGCATACTCCACTTCCTTTCTTCTCCTTTCTTTTTAATGTTTGAATGATAAAGTTTTGAGAGAATTTATGAAGAAAAATTCGAAATCTATTTCCCCTCAAGGACTGTTAGTTGCTATACTCTTAAATAAATATACACAAATTGCCATTTTTCTTACCTAATCATGCAAACTGGAATTATTTTGTGAATGATATGTGGGATTGAGTGCACCCTTTGCAAGTTCTCAGGTGACACCAGGCTGAGTGGTACCATTGACAAACGTGAGGGACGGGATGGCACCCAGAGGGACCTGGACAAGCTTGCAAAGTAGGTCTGTGTGAACCTCGTGAGGTTCAACAAGGCCAGGTGCAAGGTCCTGCACCTGGCTTGGGGCAATGCCCAATATCAGTACAGACTGGGGGTTGATGTGATTGAGAGCAGCCCTGAGGAGGAGGACTTTAGTGGTACTGTGGATGAAAAGCTGGACGTGAGCCGGCAATGTGCGCTTACAGTCTGTAAAGCCAACTGTATTCTGGGCTACATCAAAAGAAGCATGGCCAGCATATCAAGAGAGGGGATTCTGCCCGTCTACTCCACCCTGGTGAGACCCCGTCCGGAGTACTGTGTCCAGCTCTGGAGCCGTCAGCACAGGAGTCATGGACCAGTTGGAACAGGTCCAGTGGAGGTCCACAAAAATGATTAGAGGGATGGAATACCTCTCTTGTGGAGGAAGGATGATGAGAGAGTTTGGGTTGTCCAGCCTGGAGAAGAAAAGGCTCTGGGAGACCTTATTGCAGCCTTTCAACACTTCAAGGGGGCCTATCAGAAAGAAGGCCTTTCAGAAAGCAGAGGAGGGACTCTATTGGGGAGTGTATAAGGTGAGGGGTGAGGGTTTCAGACTGAGAGAGGGTAGATTTAGATTAATTATTAGTAAGAAATTGTTTACTGTGAGGATGGTGAGACACTGGAACATGTTGCCCAGAGATGTGGTAGAAGCCCCATCCGTGGAAATATTCAAGGTCAGGTTGGACAGGGCTCTGAGCAACCTGATGCAGTTGAAGATGTCCCCTGTTCGCTGCATGGAGATTGGACTAGATGGCCTTGAAAGGTCCCTTCAAGCCCAAACTATTGTATAATTCTACATTTCTATATGATTTTCTTTTTAAAGTGTTCTAAGGCTGAAATGTGCTATATTGGTGTTAGATGAATAGGCAGGTATGTAACAGCAGCCCTGAAAAATCTGTAAATACATGTTAAATACTACCAATATTTCATAATTTTTTTAATGAAATCAGTCCATTATTCCAGAGAAATTTATCTCTTAAGGCCTTCATTGTAAACTTTGAAATTGCAATACAAAGAAGTTTATTATTATTTCAAACCCCAAAATTTAGAAACATTAGCAAATTCAAGAACAACCAGCAGATTCCAGTGTTTTGCTAATAGGATAATGCTACTTCTCCCATTTCCTCAGCCATCGAGTAATTAGGAAAGATGCAGAATATGTACTATGCAGTAATCTAAGCTTGCTATACAGTTTATGTATATGATTTTGCTTATACTTGCTAGCTCTGAAGTGTTACACAGAGCTCACAACTGAAGAAATAGGAAGGAGGGACAAAGCAGAGAGCTTGATACCAACAAAGCATTTTCTGTTTCTTAGTACTTTGTTTTATGCTTTACAACAAAAAATATTTTCATATATAACTCATTATGTTACTGTTACTGGTAACTTCCATTATTATTTGATTTATGTGTCGTATAAGTAAATTAGAACATGGAGGAAAGGCAAACTCTGACATTACTTTCTCATTCAGTGTAGAAATTCAGTAAAATAGCAAAGTGTTCATAAATCTTAGCAGAGTAGATTCATTTAATATTATCAGATGGTTGGTATCTTCTTTGGCTGCAGCTAAAATTGCTTTTATTCATCTGAAAGATGACTGTAAAACTGGCATCTCAGTGAAAAGCGCTGCTGTCTCTGCATTCTGTTAACCTGTTGTCTGCTGTGCTGCTTGTAAGCACCCCAGAGAGCTGGGAGGCGATGGTTTGCTTCTCATTCCTAAACACCAGCAAGGTTCTACTTGCAGAACAATTTGTGGTTGGAGGTGAACAAGCCTGAAGAGACTCTTAAGGTGCAGGTTGATTTTCCTGTGAAAACAGTGACCAGAACTGCCACTTAAAATTTTGGTATGGGCAGATTTCATCCATAAATCACTGAGAGTTCAGGGCAAGAGCTCCACATTTTTATAGTCCTTTTCAGCTGAGCAATGACTGAAAATCGGAGTTCTAGTTGCGGTGTTTGTTAGCAACATTTCATTTTTGTCTGGGACAGCCACTTTTGCCTTTTTCTGGTGTTGATTTTGTTTTGGCTTTTTTTTGAGTGCTGAAGTTCTTATTTTCAATGTAAGAAATAAGCATTTCCACTTACGCCAGTTCCTAAGAAATTAGATGCTTGGCTTCTTTTACCCAGCATCCTATTCAGGCATTTTCAACACTGCGGAGAAAATGGCTGAAAAATACTAGCAATTAAGAGTGGAAATCCAGCATGGGAAGTGCACGTGGTATCTAATGCTGGCTTATGGGAAGCTCTTCATTAAAACATGGAACTTGCTTTAGAGAAATATTTTAACCTATGCACGAAAATACTTTTTGTCCGTAGTTGAAAAATATTTCTACTGGTAGGAAGGAGTACAAAAAATGAATTCACTTTTCGATTTGAAATGTTAATGTGTACTGATATCCACTATCCTGAGTCATGAATAATAAACAGGGTTGAGCAAAGGGCAGAATATGCAAGTCATGAATTCAGAAGTCAGCTGAGTTTTCCTCTCTTCTTTGGAGGCATTTATATGAACTATCATTATCTTTTTTTCAATAATTATAATGTTAATGTATAATCAAGTCTAGGAATTTAATGAAGTGGTTTATACCTGTAACTTACTCCTTATTCTCGCAGTCGCCAACAACATGAAATAATACAGTAATATGGAACATATGAAATGCATTTCCAGGGGTAGCTATTGAAGCAGAGTGGTACTCTTTTAAAATGCCGACTGTTCATAATAATGATGAATCAGACTGATAATACTATCATTTTTATCAGTTGCAGAGGTTCTCCATAGGCTGCACAAATACCATGTACATTTTTCAGAAAGTTCTAACGAGAAACAGGCTGGGGACTTCGGTGCATTCTGTCTGGAATAGCTGATTAATAAATACATACTTGATGTAAAACTGAGTTACAAAGCAGTATTCATTATCTGAAAAATGTATATTGTTTTACTGTAAGCAGAACTTTTTAATGATGTTCTGGAAGAATTCCATTAAATGCAGCACTGTGTGCTTACAGAAAGACCAAAAGGTTTGTGGATATTGACATAAGGCTTTTGTAAAAATGCTATGTTACACATTCCAGCTTAGTATAACCCATATGACATTAGTCACCCAAGGCAAATATTTTCAAACTACAGAAATAATTACTCTTGACACAGGAGAGTGAGGTATTCTGATTTTTACAATAGTCTATAAATTCCAAAATGACAATTTTGTCTATTTCCTCCCTCTATTCTACAAAAAAAGGTGTCCATGAATATTTTTAATGTATTTAATGTAATTTTATTAATGAGGATACTCGTTTGTTTGATCCTCATTTCTGTGATGTTAGGAGAAAACGAAACAAAACAAAAAAATTCCCATCAACACTTTCAATGTGAGCATTTAAAAGGGTTATATTTATGTAATAAAACCCCAAGTATTTTCCTAAGCCAAAAGAAAAAACCTACTATATAAATACAATTTGAGAAGTGGTGACCAGATTCTTGCTCGCATGTGTATTTGCAATTCTAGCTGACAGTATTCTGGCTGATGTCAAATACAGACTGAGAATAGTATTTTGATGTTGTTAAATAGAACATGGTACCTACATAATGAAGATTTTTAAATATTGAAGTGAATAATATCCAAACTGAGCGAAAAATATGTATGTATACTCCCAAATATCACAGCTCCAAGTACTTTATTTTAATACATAGGCCTGGTAATTGAATTTCAATTAGTTCTGTGTTAAAGAGCTGAACTAGGTAAATGTTTGATGTAATTTCTTTCTGTTTTCCTAATTATGCTACTAGAATGTGATTTAACTAAAAAGCAAACAACTGTAAATAGGAGCTTTATAAAAAAAGTAGTGTTGTAAAAAAGATTACTCTTGAAAACTAAACCCATGGTGTGACAAAATAAGCTCCTGCATACCGGCCTGAGGAATCCCAGCCCTGAGCATTCACCTTTGAGAAGGCATTTGCTCCTTTGTGCACAGAATCAGAGTCCATCTCTGATTTCTTCTTCCCTTGAACTGGAATCTGGATATATTATTGTGTTTCAGAATCTAGTATGAATTAAAAGAAATCGGTGAGCAGATTGTATGGTCAGCTGTACTTCGCTTCCTTAAATATTTGCTTTAATATTTAATATGATTACTCCATGGTCCTTCTTCAGCAGGCATCTGCCTTTCTTATTGTAGGGAATGGATGGTATCTGGAGAAATGAGACACATTTATTCTTTTAATTCTTAATGAAAGAGTCTGGATTACTGTAACTGTCCAATTTTTTCATGGTTCTCTGCAGAACACTCATCACAGTAGTATTTGAGTAGCTCACATTCATACCTTTCTCTCTGTAGGTGGAATAAAGCTTTATTGTCTTCTTTTTATGGACTGGAAATCAATGGTTCACTGTCAGAACAAAGCTTAGCATTCGGATCCCTTGTATTTTGAGCTCACTGATCATTACTGCTAGAGGAAGAATTGAAGATGCACATTTCAGTTAACCTTTGTTATAATTGCTAAATTTCAGCAGGGGGTACCTTCCCCAAATTTTGGTTGAAGTGATATTCTATTCAGGCACAAAGCATTTAAACAAAGCAATAGATCTGATTTTTTCCTAAATTCTGTTCACTTCGCTCTAACACTCAGGCTTGCTTCTTTGACTGCCTGTGTACTAGTCTTCTTCCTTTGGTCTGCTCTGAGTCTTGTAAGATTCTGCAAAAATCAAAATCTAAATTCTCAAACTGTGACATCCATTTGATCCTTTTCTGTTGGCACTACTACCGTTTGTTCGTTCCTGTACGTTGACTTCATACACTTTCTGCTGTGTTCAAAGCTTCCTAAATCTCGTTTTTTAATGATTTATGTCTTCTAGCAGATTAAGAAACCAAGACATTGTACAAGGCCAGGGGTGGGAATAGGGCCTGAAGTCTCCAGTGTGGAGTATCTGCCTTCATTATACAGTGTTTGAGAAAGAAAAATCCACACCAGTATTTCCTTGTGCTGTCTCTGCCTGCTACTTGTCCTGATGGACCCCTTTTAGCCGTGGAAAGAACTGTAGAGTCGTGACATCCACCATACTGGTTTGCTGGTTACTCAGCAGTTCTGAAGTGTTTATTACTAGGATATACAACTTCCACAGCAGTGAAAAAGTGCAGAAATCTTGCAGAGTCAACTATTTTATTATGCCTGTCACAGACAAGATAGCTCCTATTCGTCACTGTACCCAAGCTGTGAAGATGAAGTTAATGGTCACTTTGGTCTTCTGCTACCTTGTGGATTGGTAACTCATTACCTATGGCTTACAGCAAAGTATTGCCTGGAAATCTTGCTTGTCTTGTTCTGGCCATATAGAATTAAATATGAAAGCTGTAGCTGCCAATGAGAGGACGGTGGTGTTGCCTGCAGTGTAACACTGGCTCAGGAACTTTTCTCATGGTTTTGTAAAGATTGGGACAACTATTGTAGCTGAATAAGTTCGTATCCAAACCCGTCTTTTGCTAGCATTGCATTCACCTACCTATTCACCTGGCTCCTGTGTCTGACTGTGAGGTGTCAATTGTATGCGACAGGTTTTGGAGATTTTATGGTTGTAACGGACATTTGAGTAAAACACTGTGAAGGCTCCCGTTGAACTCCTTCTACAGTCTGTAGGAATAGGCAAACTTGGACTGAGTTCTTGGTGTGTTTAGTACCTGGAATTCAAAAAAAAAAAAAAAAGCAGTAATTTTTTCTGCACCTTTCCCCACTGGGACACTCTTGGACCTGGAAATTTATGAAGGGCAGGGAGAAGGAGATTTTTGTGTTATCAACTTCTGTTGCTTCTGACTGTACTAAAAGAAAAAACATTGTTTATTATACTTCTAAAAGAAAGGATGTTGTAAAAAGAAAACAAAACATAAAAATAATTGTAAGAGACTGACCTTAGAACGCAGTCATGTAGGAAATGCAGAAGCCATTTTTTGTATAAGATCTCATTTGAAAAATAGAAGGAAAAGAAAAAGATGCTGAATTGTGGCGGAGGCAGTTAAATTCTGTAACTGTTTTTGTTGAGACATGTAGTTTGCCAAAGTTGTTATTCCCAAAGCATATCATACTTGCCAGTTCTTTATCGGATTTGACAGAGGATGATCTAAAAAAAAATTAGCAGGAACAGCAATGTCAGCCTAAAAAGTCATTAACTGCTTGTGTACAGTGTATAGCTATGAGCAGAGCCAATCTTACGTTTGCAAAAACAGGGATATCTCTTTATTTCAACAAATCAATTCTAGAAATGGGCATTACAAATCACAGTCCATTATGAATTGTGTAGTAATAAATGCTAATAGTGATCAGTAATACTGCAAATACAAATACTGCCAAGATTTCATTTTAAGCTAATTTTATTTTCTTTTGATACATCTGAGTAGTCCAAATTTACTTGCATATAATAGTAAGCAGCAACAGAAGAATAGTAAGGTTAAAATTATTTCGGATCACAGTAAAGTAAAAAAAAAATATTGTCACAGACTCTTTTAAAATGACAGATTCAGGTAATACAATATTGTAACCATACAAATGTATTAGCTTATAGCTTATTCAAGGCTTTGCCTTTTTATAAATCCATCAGTTGCTTAAGGACCGCTGCTCTTGCAGCACAGCAAAGATGCTCTCTGGTATTTTGTCTGTGCTGAGCAGCCACGGGCAGAAGAGAAGAGTGCTTGAGCAGTCTTTCAAGGGACTAATGGGTGCATTTCCAAGTGTTCACTGCCAGGTTTAAATAAGGAGAATGATCCTTATGTTGTTTACAAGTCAGCTGGCCGTATCTGTTATGGTCATTGCGATGACACCTCTGCCAGCTGGATCCCGCAACTACTTTTTTCACATCCATGTCCTCTACAGAGATACCAAGAATGCATGATGAGGAAAAGAGGCAGCCTTTGCCTTGGTTTCCTCTCCTTTACCATAAAAGACAACAACAATTTCTTCTTTAACAGTAATATTTGAATAATGGAAATCTCCTGGAATTTAATTTCAACAGATTTCTGACACGTAATTAAAAATAAATAACTAAATAATTGTAAAAATGTAATTTTCGTATTTCTTGTTATGTTTTCCTGTCAAAGTCTTTCGGTTTCATACTCCACAGAGATGACTAAATAGTTGACTAGTGAAGTGTATGTGTCTCTGAAGAGGAGAGGCAATGGAGAGCACATGATGCATTGTTACTAAGTGTCTTCTTTAGGTAGTAGCTGGTTAGTGTAATAGCAGTTTATCTGAAGATAGAATTGATGTGCAGAGTCCCAAGGTGAATGTGAAAAGCCTTTTATTTGAAGGGATGTGTTAATCTGGATTAATACATGGTTAAGTGAGGTGCATGCCTAAGGAAATGAGTAACTGAAAGAAGGGCGATGAGGATGTTTTGAAAATGGCTGCACCACAAGTGTCTTACATAATTCTATCTGAAGTCACTTGGTGGCTTTTAAAGCATTTTGTGTTGTTATCCTTGATAGATTTGTAACAAGAATGAGTTAGTAACCTCATTTGGAGCAGTATACTTCCGGTGTTTGTATCAGCAATGTGCAACTTCTGTTACTCTGTGAATACAGTTCGTCTACCTGGAATGGTCTGCGCTATTTGTTGGCTTCTGAAAGTATCTTTTTGTGGGAGCTACATAAGTTACACTGGGTGAAGGACTGCTTTGTTGAATGGGAGTCTCCGTAATGTAGGACCTGGTACAATTCATGAGTGAAATCCCTGTTGTTTTTGCAGGCATTAAGTATTGTGACTTTTTTTCTCCTCTCACCTCAACTTTCCAGAAATTTAAAGATGAACAAGTAGAGAATGTGACAGAATTTTCCTTAAAAATTAGTGAAAAATAGTGACCTCTTGCTTAACTCATTCTGGAAATATTTAGCCTCAGGAGATATATTTTTGGATAATTGTGATCTTATAAAATCAGGAGACTGTGATTAAGTCCCTTATGTAACTTCTATTACAGCTTCAGCTACCATGAAGGCTATAATTATGGGAGTAGTTCTTGTTGACTATGCAGAGGTCCCTGATGCTTATTTATGTATTCAGCTAAATGAAATAATTGCAGAGCTAACATCAACCAACTGCTCTTTTGTGGAGCCTTCCTCTGCTGTTCTGTATTCTTTTGAAATCATGAAGACACTGAAAATTACAGTTACTAAATCTGTGCTTTATCATTTGTATTCAAAATTAATTTTGGAATGTGAATGTATCCATCTCTCGCTATCCAGCTTTAATAATCTTACCCTTCCATCTCCACAACATTGTACTAACTGTATTGGTTCGCTTTGAAGAACATCCTTAGACAATTTCTATTCAAAGCAGGTTTCCACCCAGTTTGTATACATGAGCAGTCCTGGATGGATGCTAGGAAGAGGATTTTCTTTTGTTTTAATCATATAAAAAAATAATCCTTGTTTGGTAAGATTTTTAGAATTTTTTGTCATTTATTAAGCACGAGTATAATAGAGCTAAGAAAAAGCAGAACTACAACACTAGAAATTATTGAAGAAAAATCAAATCGTCTATTTCTCAAGTTTGGCACTGAAAATTGTTTGGAACATTTCACAGTTTTCACTTCTCTGTCTGTATGTCAGCAATTCATTTTAAAAGAGGGTAATTGTAGCATCCGCTTCATTTCATTATGCAGACAGGCCACAAAGAAAAATTCCTTGAGTTTAACTCAAACTCCTGCAGAAATAACACACTCTGGCAGCACCAGAGAAGTATTCTCAGAAGACAAATAATTTTGTATTTAGATCTGCATTTAGATTCTGTTCAGTAACTAATGAATGGGGTCATTAACTGAAGAAACAAAGATATTGATTAGTTACTTATTTAATCTACAGCCTTTGTTCTGTGCACAGAAAATGATTGTGGTCCTGGGGAGTTTGCCATCTTATTATGAAAGATTATACATTAATACATTCATTTGTTTAGGGACTAAATCAATGCTTCATGGCAAACTGAGCGTCGTGTCATCCTTACCTTCTAAATACTCCATTTTGCTCCTACCCTTCCTCTTAATGTAACGTGTGTGAATTTTCCCGCAGGCACATACGTACATATAAACACATATAGACAAAATAAGGCTGATGGTGTTAAGGTGGCTTAAAAACATCCATGGCCATGGGTATTTTATTTTTGCACATCTATTCTTTAAACTGTAAACCAGGTATCATTGCTCTGAACTAATTCAGTTACGTAGTATCACACTGGCAAGCCTGTGCAGAGAAGGTATGAAACGTAACTCTGGAATCCACTGGAGGTTCATTTCCAGGTTTTCTGTTCATCTTTAAGGAGGTAATTAATTTCTTTCAAAGAAGGTGGTTTGACAGAAATAACACGTAACCAAACTCAAAGCAATAGATGTTTCCACATTTACCAAATTACTTTCTTCATTGTGACTATTAAAGGGGAGATCAATAATTAATGATCCAATTACTAGTTTACAGAGGCTTTTATTGCAGTGTCAAGGTGATGAAATACCCTCTCACACTGATTTTTTTTGCTGTCACTCCAGCTTACTGAATCAGCAGATACACAGCATGTTTCTAGACTGTTCGTGGCATGTGTGCTGCCAGGGATGGATGATACTTTGGATTTACTGCTGTGACTAAGCTCTTACTTCTTAAATCATTTTAACAGTGAAGGGAGGCTATGTTGTGTCTGCTACAGTTTAGAAATCAGTTTTGAGAATTTAGCATGTTGAGTTGGTTAAAAATTACACTTGTTTAGACAATCAGAAAGGCTGTTACTAGTGTGCCACGTGAAATGTCAGATTGGCTATAAAGAGAAAAACTGCTGTGTTTGGTATTGGAATGCTGCGTTTCCTCGTTACAGGTAGTTTAATCTTAAACTGGTTATGGATACCATGGAGGTTGTATTTCCCTCTTGATTGTTAGGTTGAACTTTAAAATTTGGCTATGGCTTTCTGCATAATGCAAACTGAGAATTGCAGACAAGAAAATAAGCAATCCTGAGTGGTGGTTTGCTATTCAGAAATGCCTAGCTGTTCAAGTATGTAAACAGAAGATTTTATTTTTAAGGTTGTACTTATTTCTATTCTAAAATGTGTTTCCTCATCAGTGATCAAAGACATTTAGAGTGAATTTAGAGTTGTTTTCTGTGCCCACTGAGAGCATGTCATAAATTACTGGGAATATCATGCTCAAAAAAGGTGGACTGGAACTTTGTTGTATTACCCCTTCCCTCCAGCTGTCCTTACAGGACAACTGTGTTCAAGGGTAAAAGTGCAGGATATTTTTTCTCCCACACAAAACCTAATGAATGACCAGAAAAAGGCAGTTGTGAGATGGAACTTAGATATTGGTTTGGTTATTTTATAAGATTATTTCACTTCAAAATGTTACATATTTCTATTTTTAAATTATATTTTATTATTTTACTTCTATTGTGCTACTCTATTAGATACACAGATAGGTTGTTTATGTATCTGTTAGCTCATAGTGAAAACCACAAGATGAGTATTTCTTTATCATGGTTTTGGTAGCAAGATGTCAGTGATACTGACTGGAAGTAGTGCAGAGAAAGGAGAAAGATATGATCAATGAAACAACTGACCGATCCTCAGTCGTAATATAGGAGTGGTTGTTGGGCTGATGATGGAAATTGATTCTAGATAATGATGTGCTTATGATAGGAGGCAGCTCTATCTTAGTAGTGTCTCCTTTCATTAGGTTTATCTCTGTGTGGCTTTGGGGATAAAAATACAGAAAGCTATTACGAATTAATATATTTATGTTTCTTTAAGACTTAGCTAAGAAGATTTTCCTTTCCTTCTTGACATGTCGACTATTTCAGCTTTACTTATGGTTGATTGTTCTCTTGATGAAGCTAATAGAGCTCTGTCATGACTGCAACTGACATGTTAAGTTTATTTTCTTGTTTGTCAGTTTGACATCACGTCTCATAAATAATCCATTCCCTTGCTGTCTTTCATGGTCTCCTATTGTCTTCGCTTTGTAAATTTGAGATTACTGTGTAATTAAGATAATGTTGATTCAAAGTAGCTTAAGGTTATTTTCCGTAGTAATTAATGTTGACATCAAAGCTCTTGAAAGTAAATAACTATACAATATGAGGTTAGTTTTTCTGCATTTTTTCCTGTTGCTAGTAAGTATTAAGAGGATCTATGCATATATATACATGCTGAGTAAACAAAGATATATTTTTTAGTATTTAATTGCCTTCAGTTGTTCTAGTAGCCTTGAGTATATTATTTGAAGAAAATGTTGGTATAGATTCCTTGTCAGCAGATGTCCATATCTAAACCAAGTTAAAATGTACCTGGTTAAACACTGTATCTCAAAGGTAGAGAGCTCATATACCTGTCCAAAATGTCCAAGTAGAAATAGGTTCACATTTAGGATTCGGTGCATGTGCAGTAAATCCTGTGTCCCTGAGACTTCGAGATGCCAGGCAGCTTTGTTGGAGCTACTTTGACAGTCATTTTGCCAAAGTCACAACTTCAGCATCTAAAAGGAGTGTTACGTATGTGGAAAGCTGAGTATAGGGTAAGCCAGCACAAAGTGAACTGCATAAGTAAATATGCGTACTAATGCTAAATAGAGTTTTCCTGAAGTTACTTGTTTCTTCTAACCAAACCTCCTTCAGTGAATGTAAACAAAAAAAATAATGAAAGAAAAATCTAATGGAAACAGGTATCACAAGTGCACACAAGGCACAAACCTGTTTCTTAAACATTGCAACTGTTTGCAGCAAATTTTCATAGTGGTCCAGTTATGAACTGAGGTTTTTTTCCAGGGTGCTACAAGGCTCGTTTCCAACTGATTTGTCAGGTTTTACTGTTGCCTTGTTGTTGGCAGCAAGACAGTTGAATGTGCCTGGACTATGTTCAAAGTCTGAGAAAGGAATGTGGTGTGCATGTGCAGATCAGTTCCTAGTTGTGCAGCAGCTCCCGAACATCATAGAAACATTGGATCTTCTGTACTTGTACAACAGAACTGTGCCTTCTCAGCATTCATTTCCCAATGTGGCTCATTTTTCTGAGCCAGCAGTTTGGGAAACATGGGGGGTTTTGGGTTTGGGTTTTTTTTTTTTTTTTAGAGGCTGTTGCAGTTTGAGAGGGATTAGAAACAGGATTCAGAAGGGCTTTGAGCTTTCTTTATTTCCAGTCTGAA
>JAAGNO010021672.1:0-23469 GCA_033439905.1 Ceryle rudis
ACTTATGTATGTTCAGGTTCCTCAGGAGGTCACAAACCTGATTTTCACATACAGTGGGAGTGACTTCACCACCTTGAATCCTGCTTGCAGTTTTTTTACTTGAGAGGTGTTGGGAGACAGGTTGCTAGTGAAGACTGAGGAAAAAAAGTCATTGAGAAGCACAACCTTCTCTTCATCTGTTGGTACCAGCTCCCTGTTCTTGTTCTTCAGGGCGTGTATGTTTTCTTTCACCTTCCTGTTTTCACTGATGTACCTGTGGAAGCCCTTGTTATTTTTTGCATCCCTTGCCAAGTTCAGCTCCAACCGTGCCTTGGCCTTCCTGACCTCATGCCTACACAATCGAGCAGCATCTCTGTACTCTTCCCAGGATACCCATCCCTGTTTACACCACCTGTGTAGCTTGTTCTTACTTTTTAGCTTAACCAGCAGGTCGTGATTCAGCCATGCTGGTCTCTTCCCTTTCTTGCTTGATTTCTTACACTTAGGGATCGAGAGTTCTTGTGTTCTATGAAAAGTGTTTTTAAAGATCTGCCAGCTTTGTTCTGCTCCCTTGTCCCTGAGGACCATTTCCCAGGGTGTCCTGTTAATTTACTCCTTGAAGAGCTGGAAGTTTGCCTTTCTGAAACTCAGGGTCCTGACTGTGCTCCTTGACTGGTTTGTGACCCTTAGTAATGCAAATTCCACCAGTGCATGGTCACTGCTTCCCAACCTGCCTCCAGTCTTGAGGTCCTTGATAAGCTCACCTGCATTGGTGACCAGTAGATCCAGTATTGCATTCCCTCAGGTAGGGGTGTCTATTTCTCGTCCCAGGAAGTTATCATCAAGGCACTCCAGGAGCCTCCTTGACTGCCTGCCTACTGCTGGACGTGTTACTTTTCCAGCAAATGTCGGGGTGATTGAAGTCCCCCCAGCAGGACGAGAGCCTGTGAGTGCGATACCTTCTGTAGATGGAGTAGGAATGCTTCATCAATAGCTTCCCCTTGATCAGGAGGCCTATAGTAGACTCCAGCCACAAGGTTCCCCTTGTTGCCTTGGTCTCCAATTCCTACCCATAGGCTTTCAACTTACTCGTGGCTATTCTTTAGGGAAACCTCCTCACGTTCAATCCATTTCTTAACATAGAGGGCAACACCTCCACCACTCCTTCCCCTCCTGTCCCTTCTGAATAGCTGGTAGCCACTGACAGACACGTTCCAGTCATAGGATTTGTCCCACCAAGTTTCAGTAATGGGAACTGTGTTGTAGCCTTCCAGCAGCACAGTACCTTCCAACTCTTCCTGTTTGTTGCCCATGCTGCATGCGTTCATGTAGAGGCACTTCAGCTGGGTAGTTGGATGTGTTCCCTTTCCAGAGAAACACCCATTAATTCCCATAAGGTGTTTCCCTGATGTTTCCCTGTTGGCTGTTACTATCACATGAGCCCCTGCCTCATCTCTGTGAGATTTTGGCTGTGCTGCTGTTTCCCCAGCATGCTGCAGGGTAATGGGCTGAAGTTCCTTACTAGCCCCCCATCCCTACAACCCTAGTGTGTCGTCCCTCATCTTGTGACACAAAGGCCTGATGGTATCATTATCCCCCTCCTCCACATCTACTTGATCATTTGCAGGTTCTACCATGAGTCCAAGCTCATTGATAGCTCTTGCACCTTCCCCATCACATGGCTCATTGTCTCCTACTTCCCCTGAAATAGCAGTGGAGCTGGCACACTGCCCCACAAACGTCCCAGGCTTGTTTCCAGCAAGCCTGTTTTTTCCCCTTTCCTCCTTCAAAGCTAGTTATGAGATAATGTAGAATCTAGAATGAGATAAAGTTTTACATGGTTTCAGGTTGTACACTAGGTTGTACACTAGCAGTAAATGACTTCTCAGTGAATCACTGAAGGTTCTGTAACTCAGTTTGAGATAATTGAGGTGTTAAATCATTTCTTCTTTTATGTTTGTCTTTGCTCCAGAATAATCATGAGAGTTTGGTAAAGAAGAGTTTGTATAGCTTTGTGCTTATGCACAAAAAGATCTACAACCTACCATTTATTTTTTGGAGAGACATCTCTTCAAGGCAAGGACAGGACATGAATCCTGAACTGCATGGGCTTAGCTTCCTGAACATAGAGGTGATATGCTCTTGCTTTAGCATTTTATCATCACAAGGAAAGTGGAAGCATTAAAGATCTAACGCATTTGCTCTGTTCACAGTGTTCCTACTGGTTCTTCCTGTTTGTGTCATATTAAGATTAGACAAGCAATGCATTTAAATTTGAAAGCAAAAATTCAGTGGATTTATCCTAAGACATCACAAAATGGTTCTGGAAGAGCAAAAAGCCCTTGTAGGACTATTCAACCAAATAGTGATTTTTTGTGGAAGGTGAAATCAACACAATAAATAAGACAAGGTGTAAAAAGAGGTTTATGGCTGCTCTACTTGGTAAGAGAAAGAGCAAAGGTTATCATGTAATTATAGGTTTATGTTCCTTTTAATAAGACTCTTTACAGTCTTCTCTATCCTTGGATGTGCTTACGAAGTCTACATGTCAGCTGGAACCTGCATCACAAGCACCAGAATCATCTCTATATGAAGGAGTCATGAATATTTGTGCCATGTAGAATTATTTTTCCTGGGGCTCCTTATTCAGTACGGATATGGTTTTCATTATTAACTGTAAAAACTGTTATTGGAGGAATAGGTACCTTATGTGTCAGGACTTGAAAGTGTGTAAGCTTCTCTTTCAGGGTTGTGAAGCAGTTGTATGCTGCCTGAGAAGACTCTTTGGAGGTTACCAGGCCCTGAAACACTTGGAAGAATAAACTCGCAATGGCTGAAAAACTGGGTACTTATGCATGCTCAGTCTTCCAGATGAGAGTCTATAGACAGAGCCTTTAGTGTGCCTTGTTTATGCAGTGTTTTTGTCTACAGCATATAAGGAATCTTTCTGGCTTAGCAGTAAATTTTAACTTTGAGCCCTACTGCAAGAAAGAGAATGCAATTGCTTTTATTAATACAAATTGTGCAGTTGGACAAATGTAATGGCATAAAAATAGCATGCTGCTAACTTGCTTTTGAAAAGAAACTTAAAAGAGTCTGTATACGGTGTGAATATTACATTGTACAAGCTTTTCCTTTGAAGACAGGAAAAAATATTGTTATGCTTAGTATTTTCATCTGTCTATTAACCATTCCAAATATAGTCCTTGTTAAATATATGGGATTGCAAGCTTTTTACAAAAGGAGTTTCTTTTAAAATTGCTCAGACACATAAAAGGTTGTCTTATTCTACAGACTAAAAGTCAGCTAACTCAGAACATGCCTTTGCATTAGTATTAATGAATATTATTTTTCCACAGTCTACATAACAATTATTGTTTGTGCATACAAATGAAAGGTATGAATATTAAGGACACTAACTCAGAGGGATGTTGCATGAAAATGCATTACAAGGTCAAATCCAGCCCAAATTTCATTTTTCCTTTTCATTAATATTTTTAGGAGTCTTCAAACTTGTAGGTGGTGACTCAATGGGATTTGATATGAAGATGTGACACCTCATCTTAAATTCCTTAGCCACATTTCTTAAGTTGACAGGAATGTCAGGAAGTGTGCCTGATAAGGCTTGCTGTCCTCTCCGAGCTGACTAATCATACATGAAGTCTTGGCAAGAGATAACCAGGTTACAGTAGAGCCAAAATGACATCACATCAACTCAATTTCATATCCTGTAGACACCAGTGCCTATCACCACTCCAGGTTGCTAACATCCTTGACACACAAATGGTATTTTCAGTCTCCAATGTCCCCCTTTTACCCTGTGTCTGTCACTCTGGGGTAAATCAGGAACAAATTTGTCACTAAATGTAAAGAACCATTAACTCACTGGCACTTTGTCATCTGAAGCATAATTTTCTGTGCACGGCTCGCCAATCCCTGAACTCTAGCTATTTGCATAACAGTTTGCTATACGAATTTATGATGGAGGATAGTGCTGGACTTGTTAAAATTCCATGTGAATCTGAGGACAGAAAATGGACTGGTGCTTTAAATCTTGGAGAGTTGTTCACATCAATAATGAATTTCAAATAATTTATTCACTTCAAGTGTAAGTGGTTGGCATACAGTCCTTACAGCTGGTTTGTTGAGATAATTGATTTCCATATAGTTTAAAGATGGGGAAAAGAAACATATGACAACTACAGCAGGTTTCAAGGCAATTGTGAATGCCATATCAGTTTAATTATAGCTCCATCTTTAGCTGACATGGGTTCTGTCCTATTGGAATTAAAATATCCCAGCAACTTGAAATGTAACAGTGATGAATTTTTTATGTTCTTCTACCTACCTTGTATGCTAGCTTAGGGCACTGTTACAAGTACACTTCTAGCTTTTTTCAGTGGATAGTTAACATGACATGCAAGACTGGTCTGCATGACACAGATAACTCCAGGGAATAGCAACAAAGTAAATGAGATGCATTAGTATCTGGATGTGAACTGGGGGATATAAGTTCTCAGAACTTCTTGTTTAATTTATAGAATTGGTTTTTTTCCCCTGTGCATAAGATTTCAAAATGGTAATCATATTCAGGAAATGAGATGTTCCCACTTCAGGTACTAATATCAATATGTAAAAGATAATCATTAACCAGATGTACTACTCAGCAGGGCCTATTATAAGTAAACAAGCTAACTGAGGTGATAAAAGAAGCTTTTACTTAAAATTTAGCTATATTGACCACAGAGACCTTGAAGAAACTGGGAGGTTGTTTGTTTTATTGACCACTGTATGCACAAAGCGAGGGCTTAGAGAAACAGTGTCATAAAAATTTCCAGAGCAGTTAACACCACAGTGTATGAAATACTGCCAGTGTGTGAGGTCTAAGCCAGCTGCTCCTGCATGTGACTGTTTAAAAGGATACAGGCTGCACCTTCACATTTTCACATATAGGACATACAGAATGGGCAGAGAACCAGGACTACTAGAAAGTCTAAATTTAACTCCATTTTTTTTCTTTCCACTAAAAAATGCATCATATAAATTGTAAATAGAAGAGCTTTATTTCATGCTTACTGCATTCTTACTCTGTTACTAAGTTTCACAGTGTAGAAAAAGAAATAACAGATGGACTCTCTAGTAAATATGGTCAGGGGCCTGATTCCCTATTGTGTTGTTTCTGCTTCACTTGATGTAACCTCCCTAATTCCAACCAGGGTCCTACTCTTCAGTTCCAGTATTTAATTTAATAAAAGTAATTCCTGTGGAATGAGGGCACAGTTTTGTTTCAGGTTACAAGAAAATTTCTGAGTATACTTTAAATATCCTCCCATAATAATGAATAAACTGGAATAAATGAGAATCAACTCTTTTCTGAAAATAAATTCTAGAATCTAATGATGAAATAAGGGCTTCAGTGTTCTCGCTTGACATATATGGCAACATTCCTTGCCATTAACTCCTTTTTTTATAGATATATACAAACTGTTCTTTTGACATTGATCAAGAGCAGAAGGTTCTGCAGCACTGTGACTCCTAGCACGTCCAAGATTTCTCAGGGAGTAACTGATATTGGTGATCTACTAACTTGGGGTAAAAATATTTGGTAAAAAAAAATTTAGTAGATTCCACAATAGTCAATATTTCACAAGAGAGAGGCAGAGGAAAGATAGGGTAGAGGCTTGACCTTAGCAGTGGGTATAGCTGGTTGGAGCTGATGGTACAAGTAATGAGACCATTAAAAGAAAATAAAAGATAGAATCTTATATTCCTAAGAGCTATTTTAGTCATAATAGGTCATAATCATGTTTTGTGCAAGTTTAATTTGGGGAAAACACTGAGTTAAACATTACTTAGAAGGTACCAAAGCCTAAGGCTTCTGGTATTGACTTCTAGGTCCAATTCCAGAATGTAAGCTTTCACTTAATTTTAAGTACTACTGTAAGGTGCTGAAGGGGATTAGTTGCAAGTCCCTCACAGTCACCACACAGATATTTTGGACACATAGCCCCATCAGGACTTTATTCCCTGTAGCTTTAATTCTGAGTTCACATGTATGCATTATGAACACATATTCATAATTTGGAGTTGGAGGTCATACAAGATCTTGTATCAAAAAAGCCCTCTGTGGAGTTACACCAAAACTGTCTTAGCTGTCTTAATTTAAAGACAACACCAAGAGGTACTGGAATGATTACCAAGAGCTCTGAAAAATTAAGAAGCCTTGTTATCATACAGATACATTAACACTAGAAAGAGTTGACATGACTAAAGAATGTACAGTGAGGGCTTTATGCAGAAAAAACACTCTTTAGTATCTGTTTCTAAAACACAAAGGGAAATTTACATTGCACAAGAAATTGCAGTGGTTGATTTTGTTTGCAAGTGGCTCCTGAAATCTATCAAATGGAAGTCAGCTGGAAACTGTAATAGAGAAATCACCATGCAAAGTAACACCTGGACTTCCTAAGTGAGAACAAAGTTGCAAAAATACTCTTTCACTGTTAAATATAGGCTCAGGTCTTGTTGATATGCCTGAGATAGCTTGTTATGGGCAAGCAGGAATTCTGCCAATGGAGATAAGGTAGCCAAGCATGAAATCTGCTATAAATAAAGGAAGTGGTCTGCAAAAACACTGTGCCATGGGATTTCACCTTCTGTAACTCTGAACCCAGTCCGGTGAGTGAGGCAAGCTAATAAATAGATACCAACACTTTTTTTTTTTTTTTTTTTTTTTTTTCCTGTGTGTTTGTCACACTTCTATTATATATTCCAGATTGCACTTTTGCCTTCCAAACTGGTAAATTAACTTGAATACTATATAGATACCTGCAGATCGATACTTTTCTTTTTTGGTCATTGACAATAATTTGTAACATTCTGCTTCCTCCTTCAGCCTGCAGAGGGAGAGAAGGGGAATGCTGGAGCATAGAGTCTCTCAATCTCCAGTGACAAATGCTTACAAAATTATCTTTGACTTCAGAAGGGCTGTGATCTGTTCAAGTATCTTGTATCTTCAATAGCTTTTGGGACCAATATTGTTCCATCTCAAAGTGTCTGTTTTTACTTTACATCCTCAGTCACTAAACAGCCATACTTACTTTCAATGGAAAAGACTAATATGTTTTCAAATATTTTAAACCAACATTTTCTGTGTGCCATTTTTTGGTAACTGTTATTGTTATATCTAAAAAGAAAAACTATTAACTGTTTATTTCAAAGCCTATATAGAATATGGGGAGTTGCATGTTAATTTTTCACTACTTATAAGATATGACAAAAAGTGAGCCATCAATGGCATTTTTTGTCCCATTTGGAGTTAGAGGAAAAACATGATTCAGACTCAAGTCTTTCAGCTCTTCTTTGTGTTGATGAAAAATACGGCATAACCCAGACCTGCAACTACATGGCAGAACATGCCTTTCCAGCTCTTAGAATGTAGTTGTTAATCATGCAACAGAATTAATCTGTTGGGAAGTCATTGGATAACTACATGCCTAACTATGAAAATTGTATTAAGTAAACAACTTGAGCACAGGGATCTGCTTTCACTGATGAAGGCTACGCTAGTGCTGTATGCCTTGAGAAGAGCTGCAACAGCTGGCAACAAGAGTGGTAAAGTTTGTAGGGCTAGGTTGAAACTCATGGATGTTGACAAGAGAATGACATTTTGGGCACTGGAACCTCACCTTGCATTGCCCTTCGTTTTGGTTGAGGCTTTTTCTATCACAGTGTTCAGCCTCAGTGCTTGGTTCAGACCTACAGTCCTAGGTTCAGACCTACAGTCCTAGCCAGGTGACAGCTTGCTGCCTACTGTCTTTCATCTAAGTGCTTCTGTACACAGATAAATGTAATCTAGTGGCCTAAAATCTTACTACTTCCTTTCAGTTTCTGGACAGAATGGTGTTTATATTCTCTAACTTGCTGAGAATGAGACAAAGCATGAGACAAAGTGACATAATTGAAAATTTATTAACAGGCTCCATAGCTGAGGGCACATATCAACAATTACAGAGGAAAGGGAAAGGAAATGAAAAGGGGGAAAGGAAAATCTCTAGTGGCAAGGTGATGGGAGGAAATCTGTGGTAGGCACCTTAAGATGAACATCTTCCCCATGCATCCTCTCCAGGACACCAGGCAGTTCTAACACAATACTTTCTCCACAGCAGCTACATACTTTTGACATATACAATACATATTCAAGCTCCCTACTGAATGTTCCCATTTACAGTGCAAGCTCTGTCAGTGGTAGGTGCTACATGGCTGCTGCATGACAGGTCTCAGGGAGTCCTGGTGCCAGAGCACAGCCTCCACGATGTCAAGATCAACACTCATCCCTTTTGTGCCATGCAGTAGATCAGGAATCCTGTGTTTGTCCCTTCATAATAAAAAACATCCAATCTTCCAACCATACCCTGAGTGGGACAAAGCAGTCACTGGCCATGAGGGGAAGGCAGTTTTCTGTAGGGAGTTCTGTTCACAAAAAAGGATGTGAGATTTGGAAGTAGGCAGAAATCATTGCTTCTGACCATTTGCACAGATGTATGATCTCATTTAAAAGGACAGTAAATTTATCAACAAATGTATCAATGCTCCTGAAGTGTTCGATTACTTGGTATGAAAAATACATTAATAAATCCTACATAGTAGGCAATTGGATGTTGCCTAATGTTTAAAATTACAGCACAAAAAAGGAAAGCCATGTCTCACATTAAACCTTTGCCTGCCTTTGCCCAGGTTGTGCACAAGAATTCCCTAAATGTTCTCTGCACCAAGGTGTAAAACACTGTGTGGAGAGTCTCTCCTGCAGAGCAGTGGTACTGATTCTACACTGAAATATTTGTCTTTGATTCATACTGGACACATACTGATATTTGTGTGGCAGTAAAGAGCCTCAAGATGCAAAGGGATAGTATCAAATATAAATATATAAATAAACAAACTCAGTAGCCAACTTGAGTGGTTTATATTGCAGAAATTCATGGAAACAAAATAAAAAATTATTAAATAAGCACATTCACTTATCCAGACACTGAAATAAGAATTTCATGACTAGTCAGTTATCATAGAACCAGTAGTAATGCTGGACAGGGTAACACAAGGAGGAACTTGTCATGTAATCCCTGTATTTCCCTTTTTTGTATAAAATTCTGCTTACATGGACAATCACACAGACAAACAATGTACATAACACTTGTCATCTTCTCCTTCTTAATGCATCAAACATAACAATATCAATTTAAAAGAATTACTTTTACCCATACATTTAATTTGATATAAAATAAAAAATTGAATCCCCATGAGCAAAAAATGAAATTAACATAGACTTTTTCACTTTTGCCCTTTATTCTCCTTTTCTTCCAACATTGTGTGTTAGTAGTCATACATGATCTTCTCTCTGGACTACACTGCTGCTTTATGCCAGATGCAGAAGTGAATTGATGCAGTCTACGTGGCAAAATACAACCTGCTTGCCCCTGGTGACTGTGAGTACCAAGGCTCTGAGAGAGGGTTTGATGCACTTTGTGAACTTTCTCCAAAACACTTAATTACTAACTTAAAAAATTTTGGTTGATTACATTTGTGTCCACTGTCTCCCATTCAAACAAACAAAGAAAAAAAAAAGGAAAAGCATGCAGAAGTGCTGTGTTTGGTATCCATGCATGAGCAGGAGGCCTTGATTTATTTGCTCTCTTGGCTGCATAGCTCTAACTATGGTTATTTATCTAGATTATTTATTATTCATAGACCTCTGTAAACACTGGCCACACACACCATCAGTATATTTACAATTCTGCACCTGCAGTGATGGATTCTGACAAGCTTTTCAGAAACATTTCATAGTCACTTCATTCTAGAAACAGCATCTTGCTGAATAAGGAATAAATTTGAGGTCTTGACTACATATTGAGTCAGCTCTTTATATCAACTAACTTCAGAGTTCATAATTAGGAATTTTAATCCCCACACAGGCTTACAGGTTGTAACTATGGGTTTTATGAAGAAATAACTATTTTCAGCTGAAGCTGTGGCACTCACACTAGGCGTACAAACACAAAATATGTACCTGGACATATATCTGGACAGACTGGAGAGCTGGGCAAAGGAGTAGCAAATGAATTTCAACAAGGGCAAGTGCAGAGTCCTACACCTGGGGAGGAATAACTCTATGCACCAGTACAGGGAGGGGTAGACGTGCTGGAAAGCAGCTCTGAGGAGAAGGACCTGGGAGTCCTGGTGGACAGTAAGTTATCCATGAGACAGCAATGTGCCCTTGTGGCCAAGGAGGCCAATGGTACCTGTGGTGCATAAAGGAGAGCATATCCAGCAGGTACAGGGAAGTTCTCCTCCCCTTCTACTCAGCACTAGTGAGAGCACATCTGGAGTACTGTATCCAGTTCTGGTGTCCCCGGTTTAAGAGAGACAGGGAAATACTACAGAGAATCCAATGAAGGCTACAAGGATGATTAAGGGACTGGAACATCTCTCATGAGGACAGGCTGAGAGCCCTGCAGCTGTTTAGTCTGGAGAAGAGAAGACTGCAAGGGGATCTTATTAATGTTCACAAATATCTGAAGGGTGTGTGTCAAGTAGAAGAGGCCAGTCTCTTTTCAGTTGTGCCCTGTGATAGGACGAGAGGTAACAGTAGCAAGGTGAAACACGGGTAGTTCCACTTAAACATGAGGAAAAACTTCTTCACTGTGAGAGTGACAGAGCACTGGAACAAGCTGCCCAGAGAGGTTGTGGAGTCTCCTTGTCTAGAGACTTTCAAAACCCACCTGGATCTGTTCCTGTGTGGCCTGCCCTGGGTGATCCTGCTCTAGCAAGGGGGTTGGACTCGATGATCTCCAGACATCCCTTCCAATCTCTACCATTCTATGATTCTATGATATATAGAAATAAAATAACTGTTGCTTAATGTCTTCTTTTTACTTATTTTGATCATAAAGTATGATGCTCTTGATGTAGTTTTCAATCAATATAAAATGCATTTTATTTATAAATTAATATCTGTGGGGTTTGCATTGGTTTATAATGAATAAACAGCAGCAGGTAAGTACAGAAATATTAATTTTCACTTTTATCATTCACTTGCAAGAAGTTATTCTCCAATTACTTATTACCTGTGGAATAATACTGAAATTAAAATGAGAAACCACGTCAATATTGCATGCATCAAAATTATGTCAATCTTCAGTTACTGAGAACTGTGAAATGTTTATTGGTTTTTAGACATAGAGTCCTCCAGGGAGTGCTACAAATCCACACAAACTCACTGCATCTTCAATGTTGCATTTGGAGCACTGATTTAGACAAAATATGTGTAAAAACTCCTGCAGGCAGACAGCTCTCTAGTGACTATACATCTGCAAAAGTCTGAGAATATAAATTATTCCAGCATGAGTCTGGAATAAATTATGCTCACTTCACAAACTCTAGATCTGCTTGATCCACACAGTAGCAAAGGAAAAAAATGCTGGTTTAGAGTTAGGGAACAATTTAACCATCCTGTGTATATGTGTGTCATTTTTTTCCAAGTAGCATATCATTAATTAAAGCAACAAAGGAAAGAGGACTTGTGAAAGTAGGACACAAAATTATGTGAGACCGGCCTGGTACAGCAGGTTCCTTGAGCTACATCAGAGCCAAAGGTAAAGTAGCTGCCTTCACTTCAGGAAAACAATGAATCAAACTTCCTCCCCCACAACATCCTACCTAGCTCACATGTCTTAAAGCTACTCTGCATCCCCTGCAAAGATAAAAGCACTGTACTTTCCCTTCTAGTTTGTATCTCATAGAGTATCAAAAAGACTGTTCAGATTGGATCAAAACTAAACCAAACCAAACCAAAACATAACATCCCATTACTCTGGTGCCAGAAAACCATAGCAACCATACAGTGGTTCATCACTTGCTTCTATTATACATGTATATACTACATCTGAATGCTCTATTCATTAGCTGTGGCAGGCCTTGCCTTCCATGAAATTACTAACTCTTTTCTGAGTTTACTTGTTTTTAAGCCTCCTCAACACCTTGTGGCAATGAGTCTGACACTTCAGCTACTCAGTCTGTGAAAAAACACTATCATTTGGTTCCCCCCCCCTAATTTCTGTTGTACCACTTGTTTCTGTGTTGTAATAAATACTTAATAATCTTTCATGTTTACCTTTTCTGTGTCTCCTGAAGAAATAATGCCCTGTGTTAGCTCTTGGTCATTTCTTGTCCACACAGAAGTCTTATTCAATATAAACAGTCCTCATTCAGAAGCTACTCAATGCAGCTGACCGTTCTTTCTGTCTTTCAGTGTATTTTTCTAGCTTTACTATATTGTTTTTGAGATGAGGTGACTGTATACCACAGATTGTGTAACAGCAGAATAGTTTCTGATTTGTTTTCTAGAATTTTCCTAATAATTCTTAAATGGTTTTCCTGCTGCTGAGCACTGTACTGACATCTTTATCAGGCTCTCCAAGATGCGTTTCCTAAGACAAAACAGCTAATTTAGTGCTCATCACCATGTAGATGATTTGTTTTCCCTACATGAGTTGTCATTATTGAGTTAGAATTTATTGACTTCTATTTTATTACCCAGACACTCAGTATCAAGAGGTTTGGGGTTTTTTTTTTTAATTCTTCACATAAGTTTTAGTTTTTCTATCTTAGTATTTCTGTGCTAATATAGATCTCAGCCCATATTCCTGTGGATCTCCAGTAGTAACCTTCTTTCCTTAAGGAAACTGACCATTTATTTTATCTTCCTTATTTGATCCCCTCATGCTTTTTCCCCAATGTTGAACACGCCATGTTTATCTATGAAATCAAACCTAATTTGTATTGTCATATTGCAGCTACAAACATTGGTTTTGGCAATAGAATATGCAATTTGTGTCCCTTGACATTTGCCTTTTCTTTTTCTTTCCACATTATTTCTTTATATAGTTTTTATATTACCTTTTACTTCCATTTTCTACCTCTATTGCTTTCTCTCCCTGTGTCATGGTGTTCACTTTCTTATTCCTCCACTTTCCCATCTTTCTTCATTTCCTTTTCAGCTTTCCTGCAAGTCTCTTTCCTCATCACTCACATCTCTTTGTGCAGGCTTACTAGAGCTAAAATACCTGCATATATGTATTGCTTGTCTCCTTACCCTATCCATGCCTCTTTCACTAAAAGTGGAGGCAACCAGATGCAATCTGTGCATGAGGCAGTCACTGAACATAATGGAAGTCTCTCCACTGGAGTAAGAGCCAAGTTTTCTATTAAACCAGGCTGATTTACTTATGAGGCTGGTTTAGATAGACTAGTATTCCAGCAGAGTTATGCAGTAGGGAATATGCCATGTCTCCTCTTGGGCTGTTCAATCAGGTGATTTGGACTTTGTGATAAAACGGAAACATTTGCCCAAACAGGTTGAGCTAAATCATATTCCCCTGTCTCATCTGCCTCTCTGGTGAATTGCAAGCAGGGTTGAATAGCTCTAGGAGAAAAACTGTAAAGGTTCAGCCATCTAGGCCTCTCCTAATATTTGACAGCTAGGGATAACAGAGCTGCCAGCACATGCGCAGAAGAATGAACAAACCAGTGTGCCAGGCAGGAAGTTGATAATCTCACCTGCGCTTGCTACAGATGCCTGTAGAGGCAACAACAGCAAAACACAGGACACCAAGCGTTGCAGTCACTAGCTTGGAAAACTGTGTTAAATTTTGCTCTTCAGTCCCATGACTCGTCCAAAGAGGGAACAACCTCAGTACTTCGATGTGTTAGCATGATCATAGCAGAGATGGAGCAGCCATTCTATCTCCTCATCCTATCTCACCAATGACACCTGTGGAGCAGCACGTTGCAACACCATAGTGAAACTTCTTTCCCTTGTGATGGAACCTTCCCACATGGTGGGACTTCTTTCCTTATGCCTTAATCCTTGATTCTCTTACCTGCTGGTTTTTATGTCAGCAATTCATTCTTTTCTTCACATAGCCAACATCCTTGGTTTATCCAGTCATCACCAGGGAGCTCTGTGGGATTCAAGATTCCCAGTATATGGAAAATTTTGTGAGATGGGAGTATGTGGTGATGGGCAAGGAAGTAGAAAAGATAATTCCTGTGACGTGGCTTGTTGCTTTTATCATTCTCAAAGCCATTTGTCAAATACTAAGTCAAATAACAGATAATAAGACATTGCTTTTTAATCTTCACAGTAAAGTATTTTTCAGCTACCTCTATTGGACTTTGTTCTTACATTCACAAATATCTTGCTCTTTCAATGATACTGAAACCAGCAGAGTTTTGTTTTATTTTATAGAGTGAGATATTCTTCCACCAAATAAATACTCTCCAGGAGAAAAAGAATGATGGACTGAACATATTTGGCACAGTGAGGCAATCTGCAGGACTGGGGACAGCATGGGGGAGTGAAGGTTCTGCAATCAACTATTTCAGTGAAAACAACTGAATGAGTCAGCTGTTATGTGTTAGAAATAGTAATGGTGATAATGACCACACCTTGTAGCCCCACTGCTCTCCTTTTGCCAAGGATTGTTTTCTATTGGGTGACCTTCTCTTCAGGGTAGTCAGGATATTTCTGCTGTTGCAATGCTTTCATGCAAAGGTTCTTTGTGCCAAATAACATCATATTTTTCCAGAGGGTGTTCATGGTTATTGTTTCTTTGAGGTATCTCTAATTAATTTTGCCAAAGCCACCCACCTTCTGCCATCTGTCAGGTGGCAAGAAGAAAGAATGTGGCTCCAGACAGCTAGACACTTTGAAGGACAGGAGAACATGTGATGAGGTGAGAAGAATATAGAGACAAATTCAGATCATCACCTCACAATAGCTTATTTTATATGATATCTTACAAATCATAATGGACTATTATATCTATGGAATATAAACTAGGGACTTACAAACCCACAGATTAAGAAATTGTGGCTAAAGCCCTTTTAGACTAATATATCAATGACAATAATAATACAGTTATTGTAGTGTTTCTTTTTAACCAGTGAAATGAGTCCTTGCAGACAATGCCCCTAGTTTATACTTCCCATCAGAACAAACATGAATTATCTTTCACCTTAACTGTTTCCACATTTCCATATGCTTTCAGTTATTTATCTTAATTGTGGAAACAAAAACAAATACCCAACATGTAAAGAAATGGCTTGACCTTCCTTCCATAGGCCACATCTTATATTTTTTGCATGCTTCAAAGCTACTTTACAGTCCGATTAACTGAACTAGGAGCTGTATTTATGTATATGACTGTAGAAAACATATATATAACCTCTCCTCACATGGTTCCACAGTGCTGAACTAAAATCCCAGTAGAACTTCAGCTATTTTATTGATCAATGTATTCATGAGTGAATGTGGATTGCAAGAAAATATTTAAGAGCCCATAGAAACTTTTCTTAAAAGTATTCAATCCATAATATCTGGTTTTACATTATGGTCCTATAGTTAGAATTTATTAGTCTATTTCATATTTGCCTTTCTGTTTATTTTGTAAAAGTATACTTGTCTAGCACACATTTTTATGCCAGCCTTGCTTTGCATTTTTACAGTCTGCTAATTAGACCATTTTAACTAATTTGTTTGCATTTTGTATGAGCAAGTTGGGCTTTTGGATTGACTAATGTAATTGCAGCCAGTTTCTGCCAAATACAAATTGCTCTTTCTAGTGTGAGCTAGAGAGAAAAGTAAATATTTAATAGCCATCAATACCCTTGCAGCATTTTAGAGTGTGCTTTTTTCCTATGGAAAGTTTAAATAATTTCTTCAGTGCTTGATTGCACTTTAATGTTAAGAAATTATTTTTTAATCTTTTTTGAAATAATAATGAATTAGACATTTTAGCATCTCCACAAGGGTTTTATTTCTGTGCACTTTGCTCTTTTAAATTCCAAGCTTTAAGATCTGGTACTTTCACATTTGAAGTTTACTTGTGTAGCTTTTTTTTTTTTTTTATTGAATACTGTCTCCTGAAACCATTTTCCTGGAATGTACTTGGGTTTTAGCATTTCTAAATGGATGAAGTCATCTTATAGCAATGTTAAATTGTGGGACTTTTGCTTATTTTCTCTTTTTTTAATTAATCTTCAGAGGAGCATAGAAGACTGGAACTGGTTACCAAAACTGAGCATTGTTGGTATCTGTCTTTTGAACAGCAGACCTTATGTTCATCTCTGAAGACATAGACATAAAGGCACAGGTGTGCCAGATACTTAAGCAGGTTAAAGCTCCTCAATTTTCAACTTTACTGGTACTTACTACAGTGCAGATTGAGAATACCACCTGCTTGCCAGGGCAAGGTAGTTCTCTTCCTTCCTTTCCTCCTTCCTCACACCCTGGCCTAAGGACTGGGACTGCTATTGCTCTGTGTTTCCCAGTGAGTGCAGGAATAACCCATGGAAAGCAGAAGGGATTGATCAGGAGTGGTGGCTAATGGTTAGCTGGTGCTGGGGTTGCCTTAGTATGTTTCTAACCTTACCTCTTGTCGGTTTTCTTGTGCAGTTGATACCCATCCCAGGATGCCATGGCAAGGAGAACCTGCCTTTGGTCGTCTTACTGTTTCATCTGGTAAAGCTAAAATGGTAACAGATCAACAGTGAGATCCAGCACTAAGGTAAGAGAAATAAAATGCCTTTTAACTGAGTCCTTGCAATGTCAGTACTCCTTTTCAGATAGGGTGCAACTTCAACCCATTCATAATTATTAATTAATAGGATGAATACATAACTACTGTCAAGTGACAACAGAGGTCCATGTCATCATCAAGCTACATAACCAGGTTCTGAATTTCATAACCACAATAACTTTCTCTGTGTCCCATTCCTGTTACATCAAATGTGTCAGAGAGCATGGAACATGGTTTTGATGGATGCTCTATCACCGTCCTTCACTATTTTCACAATCCTCCAATCGTGCACTAAGAACAGGTGCATTGCAAAAGATCAGGTGCACTGCAAAAATAATTTGTTTGTTTGTTTCTGGTATTTGCCTGGCCTAGATGGATAGGCAGGTGATTTGATCAGTGAAATAACCATGCTGTTCTGAGAAAGTTAGTATTAACAGGAGGTCTTACCTGCCCTCCTGGACAAGTTTAAGTGTGGCATTTTGTTAGTAAACCAAACACTGCAATTCTTGGATGTATGCACATCTCACAAACATCAGTGGCAACTTTGAACAGAACTCAATGGCAGGATTTGTCTACTTGGATTAAAACTTCTCTTTTTTTTTTTTTTTTTTAACACTACATTTAATACTAAAATATAATACTTAAAAGGTGTAATTAACTTAACAATAAATTTATAACTACATTTCTGGTGTATAATTTCCATTATGGACATGGTCACTCTTTGGGAACAGTGCTCTGTGGTCCTAATACTGAATTTCTTGAGTAAATACTTTTTAGTCCTAAATACAGAGAAAAGTAACTTCCTGTGTTTTCTTATATTTGTTATTTTGGTGCCAGTATTTTGGAAATGAAGAAGACAGATTATCAAATAGTATGAGTATGTACCCAGTATTTCTTTGAGTGTGCCTATATTGAAATACATATTGAATATGTATTGAAAAACTGGTGTGATTGTGGCATCCCTGAGAGGAAGTAAAAGGATGGAGACTTTGAAGATGATGGTACCATCACACAAGAGATCTGTCTAAAATAGCTGCACAGATCATCATTGGAAATGAGAAGGAAGCCAAGTTATTTTTTCAGTTCTGGCCATTCTATAATTTATCCATGTCTATATTCTTTTGCTGCTAATAGGATTACTCACACAAGTAACACAACAGCACTTCAGCCTTAGGCAGTTGGCCTCCACACTGATATAGAAGTGAGCATGTCAGCTGGTGCTTACTGTGATGCAGAAAACAAATTCACCAAGAACTGGACTAGCTCTCTTTTAAGTCATAGATAACCCAAATCTATTTTAATCATCAGTCACAGGAAAGTATTTTCTAAATGTGTTATGTCAAAACATCCCAAAAAGTGACATGTAATCCAAGGCACGTGTTTTATTCTTGATTACATTTGCAAATTCAATCTGTCCTTTCAAGGCACTCTGAATTTAAAGTAATTTTGTTAAATGCTTGTGGCTTTGATACTTAACTAAAGCAGTGCCACAGGAATATTCAATAAAGGATTTCAGCACAATAATTCATTTATTCACTGAATACTCTGTCTTAACAACTGACAATTTTTATATATCTGACACTTCTCCAGAGATCTAGTCATTCTCTAAAATAGAACAGCAAGAAATGAGATGATAAAAAAATATATAGCACTTTCCAAATTGCTCAATAAAAAAATAACAAATGATTTTCACCATCTGCATCACAAGACCTCTTAGTGTCTTCTCTCTGCTTATGAACTCTCTATTTCTTCAAACACCTATGATGATCAATGTCTTTACAATGTCAGGGCCTGGTAAAACTATACAAGGAAATACATCACAGACATTTCTTTTTCTAAAGCTACAGCGGTGTTTCTCAAACTGACCCAGCCTGAGTGCTTCTGCTGTGCTAGGTTGTACCAGTAATATTCAGAGTTTCATATTTCAATGCAAAATTATTTGTCTGAAATTCTGGCTATTTCTAAACTCTTCTGTGCCTTAAGAGTAGCTTGAATGTAAGGGATGGTGCATGAATGTCTCTGTGTTGCTACAATAAATTCCAGATCTGAATGATGAACATAGAGTATGTTCATGAGTTAGTTCTTAAACATATACATCCTCTCATAAATTTGTGCTCTGACCATGACATTTTTCCACTAACGATAGATGTACTTAGAAGACAAATTTCCATGTGAATGGCAAGACAATTTGCAATCATTGTGTGAACTAAAAGGGGAAATGCCAATCATGGATTTTTAGACTGTTTTATTTATACCAAGCATTAGATGTTTCTAGTGTTAATTAAACTCTTTTGAGTATGAGAGCAGTGAAATGTTGTCCAAGAGAAATTATTGGTTCATTTTATATCATTTGCACTTGTAGTTTGAACTTAACAGACCAAAGTGAAGACATGTATGGGGAGGGTATGTGAGGAAAAAGCACATGCATGTGAATAGCATAAAAAGAAAAGCAGCAGAAGAAAAAGTAGTGGTCTGATTAGGTGTTGGTGGAAGATTTTCTACACACCTGTGCTGGAAAGCAGTATTAAGATATCTGATCCTCATAGAGCTTTACATTAATACAGAACTTGTGCAAAATTTAGTTTGCACCTCCAAGAGTTTAGATCTGCATCTGCCCGTCACCTAAGTAATGCCCTTTGACACGAAGCATTGCTTGTGTTGCTGCTAACTATAAAAAAATAGTTTGCAAAGATGAGCATCGCCTCAAAAGGTGCTAAAGACGTGAACAGGAGCCAAACCTTTGAATTGTTAAACTGTTCTATAATGCATGTGAGGTATACTTAAAAAAACAGGAATGCCAATTATGTTTGCAAGTGGCTTCAGATTAACGAGGGCAGATATAATCCAAAGTACTGCTTAAAGGTCAGTGAGAAGTTTAAAGGTTAAACCCTGCTACCTTTTTTTTTCCAGTTCAAGCTCCAAAGGGTTCAAAAAGAAAGGCTCATTTCTACTGTCAGCTATACTAGTGTGAAAGTAGTCACAAGTGCTTGGACTTAGTTGAAGGGATGTGGATTTGCAGCACAAGGACTACCAGGTATGGCTCTATATTGTTGCTTTGCTGCTTGGTTGAAAGAACAGGTTTTGTTCAGCTACCACTTTCCCCTGAAAAAAAAATAAATAAAAAGCCCTGTAAATTTGCCCATGGAGTTCTCCGAGCAGAGAAGCTGAACAAAATACTCTGAATAAACTTTAGAAGTTGAAAATAAATATATTGGGGAATGTGAATTTTCATATTAAATAATCTTATTTGATGCTCACTATCTTGTAGCAAGAATAACATTCTTCCATCAGCAGTTCTACAGCATTTTTAAATGTGGTGCAATTGTTGGATTATATTTTACAAGGGAGGTTTGTTAAGAGTAAAATCACCATATCCCTCTTTCTATAATCTAACAGAAGCCACACCACTGAAAAGAGTAATGTCTTATCTGAAACAAGATTTCCAACTAAGATTATCTGAGGAAAATTTAACAACACTGTGACTCTTGGGTGACTTTATGTTTTCTTTTCTGTTTGTTCTTCTACTATTAGCAGTAATAAAACCACATTATTTAGCAAAAGCTTTAAAAAAAATACCAGTCAATAGATAGGAGCATTCAGGTTTGCATCTTTTCTTCCTGGATAAATTCTTCAAGTCTCCATCTTGGACTCCACTCTTATTCACATTCCCTGAGGATAGAAACTCTTCCAAGGGGTGGAAGGATTCAGGGTCATTCCTGACAGAAATTGCAAACACAATGCACTTGAACTCTGGAGCACTGCCTTCATCTCCCCTCTGCCAGCCACACTACCCACCAAAAGCCCATCTGCAATTGGTCTACCCTGACCAGGTCTCTGAGCAGTTAACTACTGGAGAAAGTTGCTTAAAAAAACAATGTGCAGAGTTTAATGATAAGTATAGAGGAAGATTGAAGACCACATTCTTCAAGTTCCCTTTGGACATCTCAGAACGTTATCCAGAGCGGTAGCTGGGTTAACAGCAGCAAGGAGCCTCACAGGATCCCTTAACTCCCCCTTGGTTTTACAGTCTCTTTGCAATTGCCTGTTCTGCTCCTGTGACCTCCCGATGCTTCTTCCTCAGTTCCTTTCATTTCATATCTCACCTCTGTGTTTTCTCTTCAGGTTTCCCCTCAGCATCTCCATTGCTCCTCAAAGCTCCTGCTCCTATTCATACCATGGTATCCTGTGGCTTTCCCCAAGCTTGTACAATGACAGACCACAGGTAGTTCTCACCTCACAGTTCCCTGTCTGTTTTTCAAACCACATAGCACTATGGAGAGGATTTTTATAAATTATTCTTTTTTTAGCTTTTTTTTTTTTTAATATTGAAATACCCTGAAGGAACTAGATAAGCTTTAAGACATGATCTCATGCAGAAGGAAGGATGAAGTGTTGCATAAGGGGCAAAAATGATAAATGGCAGCCTTTCTATAATGCATCCAAAGATTGCTGAAAAAGTACTCTATGGTTCTGGAAATTACAGCTGATCTTATGACACACCTTACAACTCGTGGCTTGAAAAGCTGCAAGACTTTTCCTCCTCTTGATCAGATATCTGTAAAAGCACTTCCAGCAAGAAGAGTTGCCCATATAACCCTGTGGTTTTGTTTGCCTTTTTTTTTTTTTCCTTTTCAACCTTTGTTAACATTCATACAAAGAAACTCAATTGCTTGGGTATGGATAGAAAATGGATCCACAAGAATGAGAACTTGGGCAATGTATATTAATTTCAAAAGTCAAGGAAATTTTGATGGAAAACACTTCTGCATCTTCCAACTAGAATTACTGAATAGATTTGATTAAATATATAAACTTCACTTTGCTATTCAAGTTCACCAAGCATGTTTGGAATAACAATTATTTTATTACCATACTGACATGATCTAGTCAAACAAAATTAAATGTGTTTTGGGGTAATAAAATGTAAAGCCTTATTTAAGTATCTTTGCTTTTTTAAAACAGTGGAGAGACAGACATTTCTGTGGACACAAAATGATATTCCTACAAAAACTATAAATTATAATCATTAACCTCAGCCTTGCCAGAAGTATCTTTTTCCTCAGGGCATGGACCAGCTGTCCTCAAAGAGAAATTTTAGTTTCAGAAAGCTCTTGGGGAAATTTACAAAATACACTGTTATGCTATTTATAAAATACAAGTTGTCTTTAATCTATTCCTACTAATTAGTGTAAGACCAGAAGAAAAATAAATTGCTTTTAGAATACAGATTTGTAAGTCTTATGGACATAAGGAAGCCTCTGAAGGGAAAAGTTTCATTTTAAGTAAGGCATCACATTCTAACCATGACATTGGCTTAACCACCTGTACAGGCTCAGATGTATCAATTCATGCCAGATTTTCCAAACTGTGAAACATTAGTGAGGTTTCTTACCTTGCTCAGACCAGATGACCCACTTTAGTTTGAGTAATGCTTGATTTTCCTTGGCTCCTTGCCTGCTTTAGCACACCAGGGTCTGCCTTTTTAGCATTTTATTGTGACATCCTTGTTATCTGTTACCTCAAAGTTTTTGATGGTGCTATATATGTACATTATGCCTTGCAAGCAGCAAGGTTCAAAACTGCTAAACTGGTGAACCATGCATTATTCTAAAGCAAGAATAATTAAGTTAATGAAAAGATGGCCAAGGCAAAGCATAGCCTGTCTATAAGCTCAGGGTGTGAGAGGTAACATTGGCAATGGTTGGCACCAGGAAGAACTAAAACTGCCACTGACCCATTGAGTGATTCTGAGACATTTCATCTTTGTATTGTACTTTTCTTCTCAGCCTTCACCTCTTCAACCCACCAGCCCTTCACAGCAAGATCTGTCTCTCATGATACGTGTCTCACAGTGGGAGATGAGCTGAAGCTTACAAATTAAACCTGGTTGGGAAGTTTTCAATGAAATTAATTTTCATTAGAAAGTGCAACTCCGTTCCAGTGCAGTTCTGCAGTGCAGTGGTGGGGATGCTCACCCAATATATGAGGATGCAAATTCAGATAATGATTCTGAAGATTGTGTTGTTACAGGAGGTAGATCAACTCTAGCAAGAGCTGTGGCGTGCACCTTGCCCTAGGATAACTACCAAGCTGTGGGTGAAATGGTGCAGTCATCTGTAGTTGGAGAGACATCAGGTCAGGAAATTGAACATCAGTATGCTAGGGGACATAACATGCTGTACATGTCTTTGTTGTTTTGTGTGTTTGTTTGTATAAAAACAAACCTAAAAGCACTTGGGCTTGATACAGGAAAGAACTAGAGCATCAGTGAAATTTTGGGAAGTTTCATAGATGAGTTTACTTAGTCTTGCTTGGTTCTCCTCTGAACTCTGCAAGCTGCTAACAGTGAGGCCAGATGTATTTTACCTTGTAAAATACTCATAGTCTAAAGGAGTGTCACGGTTTAGGGTCAGGGTGGTCCCTTAGATCAATAACAGATGCTCTCTGTTAACCTCCCTCCCTTCCCAAAGGGGAAGAGAAAAGGAATAAGGGAGAGAGACTTAGGATTAGAAAAGGAATCTAGAACAGCTTTAATGAGAATAATAATAATTAAAATAGAATAGGTACAAATATATACAAAACCAGTATCGAACCCAACCCCCCCGATGATAATTACACTCCACTGATGCTGTGGAGCAGACACCAGGGGAGTCCCAGATTGGGCCACACAGCATACGGGAGCTGTGTTCAGGAGCTGGATTCTGGTACCAGATTCAGGAACACACAGATTGGGATTGAAGGCAGAACGGACAGAGTCCTCCTTGGATGCTCTGAGGAAGGAACCGAAAAAGGACCTGAGCCAGGCCACACCAAGCTGGCAAAACAGTTGAAGAGGGGAGAAGAACCTGGGAGC
>JAAGNO010021674.1:0-12465 GCA_033439905.1 Ceryle rudis
AAAAGAAAAGAAAAGAAAAGAAAAGAAAAGAAAAGAAAAGAAAAGAAAAGAAAAGAAAAGAAAAGAGAAAAGAAAGAGTAGCCTGCTTCATGCACTTCCCAACAGTGTGTCTCACTGCTGTTTACATATCTGAGCAGGTGGATAAAAGCACCCATCCTGCTTAAAATCACTACAGCTACAAACATCCCTGATCAGGTACATAATCACTTCAGTCTTGCATAAAAGACAATTACAGTCAAAAAAAATGGGGAGCATAAGACTAGATATTTTTGGTACTAGTTGGTGTAGATCTTCAGCCTCTAATATGTTACTAAAGCAGAACTGATTTCAAAGCACCTAGAGCCCTCATCTAAGTAACTGTGGCCTTCCGTGAGATGAAAAAAATCTGAAAACAAGACCAAGTGAAGGAAAGGTGAAAGGACTGTTTCCTGCAGCTTCCACCTGAGAGGTGTCTTGCAGCTGGCCCTAGAGATGCAGGGAAGGGGAGGATGCAGGCAGAACATGGAGTAAAAGTAGATGAGAAATGATTTAGCAGCTGTCAGTGATTTCCAAACTCCAAAAAGACTAATCTTTAGATAAAAAAACAACTCTTCCAAATTCTTCTAAAAGGCAGGCCAGTGACCTGATCTTCACCACAGTCATACTATTTACTATGACTTGTATTTTGCAAAGAGGAATACAAAAGGAGGAACTGTGCCTGATGACTCCTTCTAATAAAAAGCATTAACTCTGAGAATAAACAGTTTATTTTAAATTAAGAGTGAAAGATGCAGCTGCATGAAATTAATACCACCAGAGTAGGAAAATAACTGAATTATTTGAGTCAGAAAATATTTTTACAAGAATTTTATTTTCACATGTATGACCTAACTAGTTCCTACTTCTTGGAGCAAATGTTCAGGAGAAAGAGCAACATTTAAAAGGGCAAATGTTTGGCTTGGTATTCCTGTGTGAATAGCCATCCACAGCAGCTGGTCATCAGCCACACAGTTCAGAGGCCAACTGGCAAGTTGTCCACGTCTCTGGCTATCTCGGGATTTACAGGTTCAGCTGGGCAGTAGGACACCAGTGTTTTACTTTTACAGTTTGCAGAAGCTGTATCAGCACTGTCTTAGGGTGAATAATCAAGGAAAGTCACTTGGCTCAGCCTTTTAAGTAAGAGGCACCAAATTGCAACTTCACTATGACCCTGATTCCACATATTTGTGGCTGGTACCAGCATCTTATATGTAAATATAACAAACTCTAAAGACCCAGTACTTCATGGTCTTATCAGTACCGTGAGTGCCACACACCTCAGATATGCCTGAATAACCATAATAAGAGATCAGAGGAAAAAACAAATCACCTATGACCAATTTTTTAATTGAAAACAAGAAAGAAATAAAACCAATATACATAAATGGAAAACCTCAACATACACAAGGGTCCCATACAGGAAAAATTTATGAATATTTCTGTACAAATGTGCTCATAAACCAAGTTACACATCAGCTATATTAAGTATGTGTGGCATTTAGGTGAAAAGCTGTATATTTCCCATTTTCAAATAAGTCATGTGGACTGTATTAGATAGGTTCTTTTGGTTTTGTTTTTTCTAGAAAAGTTGTTTTAGACTCTCCAAGAAGTTCTAAAATTTACCAATGTAACAGAAGGAGGGCAAAAGTGCAAAAAATAATTAGGTCATGCTGTGTAAACTCTGGTATGTATATGAAAATTAAAGGAATACATATCCACACATGCGAAACAGAGATTGTTTTCAGCAGCAAATTTTATGAGATGTCTAAAGTTATTAATGAGTTCTAAGGAACAGCCTTAGGCACTGATTATGCAGTATTCATTTTGTTGACGAGTACTACCAGAACATGGCCATCCTCACCAAGATCAAAAGTCTACCTTGAGAAATATCCTTACATTGATGGTAGATAGAAGTAAATGTCTTCCAGCTTCTACAGTGAGAATTTAACCAGTCTGAGCTCAGCAGAGCTGGTGGATTTCTGCTGCATTACTTTGGAAGCCACTATGAACCACCTTGGTAACCACTATAGTTCCAGTAATAACGCCACAGTTATGCAGAAGACAGCCAGGCCAAACATATCCAAACATTTGTTTGTTTCCTATAGCACTTTCTCTTATCAATATACGTCTGCTGTGAAAACACAACTGTAGTACAGAAGAAAGGTGCAATATTGTCATCCATTTATAAGCATTTTTAATATGTTTCCCTGGAAATTCTCTCCCAGAACTTGGATACAGTCTGCCCTAATTTCACCAAAACATGTGAGAGAAATGTCAGGCAAGAGTTATTTTGTCTGCTTAAGGCTTTGATTTTTTATTTTTTTAAACAGCTTGATTAAAATGAACTACAGGTACAAACATCTTTTCCCTTGTGATCACATTTAATAATTGAGTGGAAAAATAGAGGCCAGGCACTTGCACAGTGAGATGTAACATTGTAAGTCATAAGAAATGTTGTGTCTGATAAATGTTAGCATTATGCAAAAATTTGTATATTAATGTTTACAGATTTCAGTCTTTTCACTCCTTATAGATATCTATCTTCTTTATCCCAACACTTGTAACTCTAATAGCCATTTCTTTTTCCAAAATTGCAAAAAATATTGGTTTAATATTGGCTATAGGTATGGATATATCTGTAGCCAATATTAATGTGAATTTCTAAGATAAAAAGAATGTATTTTAATTTTCAATGGAATGAAGGGCACCAATTTTCAAAGGTTGGAGGGCGCCATACATGACCACAAACATAGAACATATACAAGAAGACCTTTTTAATTCCAAACCTTTCTTCACTTTTTGGCAGCTCATAGTTTAAAATTCTCACAAAGGAACAATATCAAGCAGTATAAATAAAGTTTTCAAATAGCCGATTAAAATCAGCAAGCAACATCTGTTCTTAGTAATTATGCTGGTTTAGGTGTCTTAGAAGAGAAACAGTAACATGAAAATGAATGCAATATTTGTTAATGTAATATGTCCATCTTGATCTTCAAAAAAACTGAAATATTGATTGCAAGTATTTTCTAGTTGCTTATTCTTAAGACTATGATCGTACTATAACAGTTAATTAAAATTTCATGCTGTTGCACAATTGTTTTAAAACCCTCTCCAAATAAAGCACTACATTTTCCAGAAAACAGTACTTAGTAGTAATAGAGTTCCTATTTGCAACATTGAGATAAAAACAAATACATGTAATGTTTTTGTCTTAACAATTTGCCACACAGCTATTGTTAGTTCTAAATTAAAATAATAGTAATAAAAAGAGGGGTGCATAGATTCTTCTCTTTACACTTTTGAAAGAGGCAAATAGTTGAAGGGAACAGTTCATAATTTTTCATAAGGTAAGGAAATATAGACATGAAATAAGCAAAAGGCATGAAAACAGTTAAGTAAAATAAATAGCACCGTAGGGACTGAATTAAATTTTTAAATGCACACAATAGAATACCTGTATAACACAAGTGATTTCCTTCTTACAGTCATAAATTCAACATACAGACACAATGCATTGCAGAATGATGCACTTTATAGGGCTTTTTTCCTTCCCTTCTTAAAATATAGAACTATTATGATTCTCTTGTGTGGATGATAAATCCAGCTCAAAATTTGACCCACTGTGAGTTCTACCAAACTGTACAGAGAGTAAGTTGTGAGAGAATGAATTATGATATATTAATGGTTTGTGCAATATTGTGTATTCAAGACAGCAAAGAGTGGAAGAGAAGGAAGGGCACACAAAAGGAGGAAGAAAAGAAAAAAGAAAAAGCAGTATTTTAAAGGTAATGTTTTAAAATCACAACATTAAAAGTAAACTATTAAAGTTGAAACCAAAAGGAGCATACCTTATAAAATTCTAAATTAAATAAGCTACCTATGGAAAGCATTCTGTAAATAGTGAAAGATATAAGCATGAATTCAGATGGCAGCTTCCAATATCCATATTATTAAAACTATTTCTTAAACTATTTTATTCAGAAGCAATAGTGCAATTAGATTCAGCAGACCTTCTATGTGTCTGAAAGTGAAGGATTTCAAGATCTTTAACTTTGACACCTCTGAAAGACATATATTTGTACCTAAAATAAAAAAAAAAAAAACCAACAAGAAAAGCAGAATAATGAGTTGTGCTGGTTTTTGCTGGGGTAGAGTTATTTTTCTTCACAGCATCTAGTACAGGGCTATGTTTTGTATCTGTGCTAGAAACAGTGTTGATAACATATGAATGTTTTTACTATTGCTGAGCAGTGCTTACACAGAGTCAAGGCTTTATCTGCACCTCACACCTCCACACCATCAAGTAGGCTGGCGATGAACAAGATGTTGAGAGGGGACACAGTCAGGTCAGCTGAACCAAGTCTATGTCCATAAAATATGACATCATGCTCAACAATAAAATTAGGAGGAAGGTTCGTGGAGAAGCCACTGCTTGGGGACTGTCTGGGCGTCAGTCAGTTGGTGGGAGCAATTAGTTTCATTTGCTTCACTTCTCTTCCTTGGATTTTATTTCTCTCTATGTGCTACTTTCCTGTTCATTATAATTTATTATTACTATTGACATTACAATTTTATTTTATTTCAATTATTTAACTGCTGTTATATCAACCCAAGTGTTTTCTCACTTTTACCCTTCCAATTCTCTTTCCCAACCTCACTGTGGGAGTGAGTGAGTGAGTGAGTAAGTGACTGGCTATGTGGTGCTTAGTTACCAGCTAGGATCAAACCATGACATGGGTGCACACTCAACATTCAAAAATATTGGAGACATTCACAATTTAAAAGAGTATTTGAGCAGTAGAGACTAAAACTCTTCTAAAAACATCAACCACTTGAAGCACTCCAGTAATTTTCAATTGCTTTGCAGTGTGCAAGCAAGGAACCTGGATCACTTTCACAATGAAGTACTTAAGCTCTCTGATAATTTTACACCTTCATATGCCACATATTTCTAGAACCCTATCATTTCTTAGCTGAAGTGTTTTTAAAAATATGTGAAGCGCCCCAATAATTTTAAATTATTCTGTGCAGTGTATGCTCAGAACCCTGATCACCTCAAAATTTAAGAGGTTATAAAAATTTGAAGTAGACCAATATTTCTGAATGATTGGGTATTTTGATTTCATTTGTTTTATAAAGTGCTTCCTTCTGCAAGGATATCTGGTGATAAACTGAACTACAGCTGTTGGCTAGCAAATATGGCCAGGTAAAAATATGATATTAAAAAAAATACATTGGAAAACATTCTTATGCCACCCACAAAAGATCAGAACTCCAACAATGCAATACAATGTAAAGGAAAAGCTACCCTGAGTCCCCAGTTGCAAGCAAAGGAGAAAAGATGCGTCCCAAAACTTCAATAACAAACTGTATGTACAGAAACATAACATAAACTGTACAGCAGATACCATAAATCAAACACTGCTGTGCTTCTAGGAGAGTTATAATTATTCATATGTCTAATAGCCTTTACAGATAGATTTTAAGAATTTCTGTAATGAATATTATTTAATCATTTTGTTGATACATGAGGAATTTACACACATCTTATCTAATCTGTGCTCTCTGGGTTTTTTCTGGGTTATTTTTTATATAATAAAATCAGACAGGAATCTTGCCACTTATACAGTGAATAATAACAAAAAATATGCTTTATTTCTGCCAGAAGTTGTATTGAACAATACACTGGTTTGCTTGGGGGAATAAGTAAATAGAGAAACTCTATTCTTATCTCTTGAAGGCTTGTATGTTTGCTGTTCTGACATGGCTTGAATTTCTGTCTAATTATGCAGATAATTTGGGGGGGCAAAGATGATAGCAACCAGGTTTATCCACCTATATAAGGGGAAGTGAAGCATCTGTACAGATTACCTCATTTATGCTCACAATCTATACCAAAAAATATCACTTCTTACAGAAGAAATTTCTGTGGTGTCTGTCAGCTTACATTTCAATGCATTCCCACAATTACGCAGATAAATATATTGAAAAAAAAAAAAAATCATTCAGTATTCTTTGTCCTCTCCTATACTTTACTTTCCCTCTTCTTGCACACAAACAGCAGGAATTCAGATTAGAGAGTTCACAATTTAGTATTTTATTTCTCATTAAGTTCCTAATTAACATTTAGCTGATGTGTGGCGGTAGGCAGGAGTTTCCTTTCACTGCGAAGCAGTATCTTGGGAAGAGAAAGACTTCTCTGCTGAAGAGGAAGCAGAAAAAGCACATCAGTTTCCAAGACTCCTGCCCTTTCCACCCAGTGCCAGGACCTATTATGATCATTTGCAGCTATTTTGGTTAATGTTGTTGTATCACTTTCCAAGGACCCTGAAATCCACAGCAAGTTTACCCACTCATCTGTTAAGTTGTGTATGTAACTTCCATTAGGATTAAGGGCAGCAATGTTCAGGGGTGGAAAAGAAGCTAATAAGGTGTGTAACCCTTCATGCACCTTTTATTCTAAACCAAACATTTCCGCAACTAGGTCGCAAATTCCATCTCAAAGAAGCAAGGGAAGACACTGACATCAGAGGCCCTCCTAAGCTACTCCAGCAAAAAGACTAATCATCAAACTGAATGAACCATCAGGATTTCAACAGAACTCCTGAAGCTGAGGAAATTTATCATCTCCTATAAATAGCACACATCTCCTGTATTTTTTAGCAACAGTGACACGTAAAGGAGAAATACAACAATTCACATGCCCTTTAATATGAATAAACAGAAAATAGGATCAAGTAAATCCTTTTCTAAATTGATACCTAAATATTCTGTCCTGACAAAAATAAATCTTCATAAAAGGTTCAGGAATTTTTCTTCAGTTAACAAAACTGCAAAGACAATACATCTTTTTTTCTTAAAATAACATTGTTATTTCTTACTATGTAGCAGCAGCTCTTTCTTACTATGCAACAGAAGAAATATTTGTTTTGTCTTGGACCAAGAGAAAATGAAACTTTATTCCAGGAATTCTTGACATGACTCAATAATGAGAGATTTCTTTTTGTTCAAAGTCTATCCCATCAGTAATTTGCAATTCACTCTAGATCTCTAGATCACTCATTAAATGTCTCCAACTTCCTTTTCCTGGCCCCAGCTTTTAAAGGTAGAATCTCCTGATTCCTGATGTAGGAATGTAATTACTACCAGAATTATGTTTACTTTAGGCTTCAAGATGTGTATTTTCAAAACTGGCCAAAGGTACAAGCAAAGACTGGATGTTTTGTTCTCCATTTTAGCACTGAAGTTTTGCACATCTTTGTTTTCTCTTGTGTGTTGGCTTAAAGTTAAAGCTAATTGAGTCAAGAGAGGCGTGCTGCAAAAGACCCAGTTCAAGTTAGCAGAAGGAATAGCAATAGGAAATACAGATAATCAGAGCAAGGGAAGCTTTTTCAAATAGATGTTTGATTTGGAATATGTTGGATCTGGCATGCCATCAGGATGAGTCACTCTGCTGAACTACATCATTTTGCATTATTATCATATAATGTGACATATTGGTATAACCAGATGAATTGTCAAAACAGGATGTCAAATATGTGAAATTCAAATGAGGCAAAGTTTAGAAAATGTCCTCAAAAGTGACTACGTGTAATCAATTATATATTTTAGTCCACTTCAAAAAGCAGGACTTTGTATATTGGTACCTCTTTGGACTTGCATTTAGAGTGGTTTCCTTTAATTTAGCCCCATGTTTTTGCACTGCAGATGGCATATGGCCACCTGACCAGAGAACACCTTCTCATAGTAATCATATTTTCCACAACAGGAACAAATGGGAAAAGAAAGCCTTTTTTCTTCCACAATTTCTCATTTTCTTATTGAGTCTGGGCAGATTATAGAGCAGTAGTTTTTTAATCTGGAGTTTTCCATTCTCTCAAAAATATGCCAAGGACTAACACTTCTAGAGTAGTGCTGTAGGTGACCCTGATTCAGCAGGGGGTTGGACAAGATGACTGACAGAGATCATCTTCAACCTCAACCATTCTGTAGTTCTGTGAAAACTTCTAGCTCTAGCCTCAAGTCTCCATCTGTTTCTAAGGCCTTTGCAGACATTTGAAAGAACTGAGTCTATTCTGAACATCACTGAAACAAAGGTAACTGATATTAAACGTAGCCATTGCCATACTCACCATAGACTTTATAAGCTTCATCAGACGTAGTAGTCAGACTGACATGGAACAGACCACTATACTGATCTGAATATCTGTAGCCTTTAATTTTAACTGGTAGTTATACAGGTTTAAGGCTGCAGTACTCCTTACAAAACTCTAAATTCATAAGGGGTGCTTGTTTCAACAGAAACTAATACTTCTTTCAGGAGTGAAGGTAGAAAGAAATCTTTACTATTCTCAAATTCTATCACTTCTGGAAGAAAATACTCTCTCTCAAGGGAAGCACAGATAGGTAAAATGTAATACAAGACGTCCAATTTCTTGGAGATATAGAAGTTTTGAACACACTCAAGAATTTCTCCATTGCCACCTGTGTCCATGCTGAGATTGGTTTCCTTCCAATGCAGTTCCCATGGCTCACTGGTGAAGGATATATTCCTCTAACTGACTTAAGTGTGAATAGTCTGCTGCACACAAACAAATGTCTAACCTCAGAGTTCATGTTAAAATATTAACTAACATTACATTAGTGTGATGTTCCAAAGAAAATGTATGAGAGTTTTAAGAAAAATTAATAATTTGCAGTATAGGAGTAAGCTAAAACATTTCAAAGAATTTTTAAAAGTAATTTGAATACACGGAGAGCAGCCCTGCGGAGAAGATCTTAGGAGTCCTGGTAGACAACAAGTTCTCCATGGGACAGCAATGTGCCCTTGTGGCTAGGAAGGCCAATGGTATCCTGCGGTGCATTAAGAAGAGCATGTCCAACAGATGGAGGGAGGTTCTGCTCCCCCTCTACTCTGCACTGGTGAGACCTCACCTGGATTATTGCGTCCAGTTCTGGGCTCCCCAGTTCAAGAGAGACAGTGATCTGCTCAAGAGAGTCCAATGGAGGGCTACAAGGATAATTAAGGGATTGAAACACATGTCTTATGAGGAAAGGCTGAGACACCTGGGGCTCTTTAGTCTAGAGAAGAGAAGACTGAGGGGTTTGATAAATGTTTCTAAATATCTGAGGGCTGAGTGTCAAGAGGAAAGGGACAGCCTCTTCTCACTTGTGCCCTGTGATAGGACAAGGGGGAATGGATGTAAGCTGGAGTGCAGGAGGTTCCACCTTAACATGAAGAGGAACTTCTTTACTGTAAGGGTTACAGAGCACTGGAATGCGCTCCCCAGAGATCTCCTTCTCTGGAGATTTTCAAAACCTGCCTGGATGAGTTCCTTTGTGACCTTTGCTAGATTATATGACCCTGCTCTGGTAGGGGGGTTGGACTTGAAGTTCTCCAAGGTCCTTTCCAACCCCTGACAACCTGTGATACCTGTGATAATGTTTAAAATAATAAACAAACAAACAAACAAAAACAAAACAAAACAAAAAAAAACCAAAAAAACCACAAACCAAAAGGATATAAAAATTGTTTATTTTTGAACTATGATACAATTTCCACTGTATTATACTCCCTATACTGAAATACTACTGGATAATTCAAATCCTGCCTGAAGCATGGAACACGGTAATAATGATGGCAACATCTAGTCCAATAGTGCAAAATCAATAGAATGCATTGAACTGCTATCCAAAGCAAATCTAGAATGTCATTTGGTTGATTATTAATTAAATTGACACCTGTCAAACCAAATATAAACAAACAAAGCAAATTCAAATTATTAAATAGTTGTTATATAAAACAAGAAGAAAAGTAGAGTTTACGATGGTGCCAGCATAGAAATCTGAAAATTTCTATGCCTTAAGCTTTGACATATTTAAAGAAAAGGAAAAAACCCCATGTTTATATAAGTTGTATACATACAGCTTTTGAAAATGGTTTTTTAATTCTTATTGATCACAACCTTGGCATTCAAAATCTATTTATTCTGAAAACTCCAGCGTATCTCTAGTATACTGCAAAATTATTGTTTGAAATTAATCAGTACACCAAGCACATTATTCCTAATTACACCTTGTTTTTTGTAGTGCTTCATACACCGTTTTATTGATGCTATTAAGAACTACCTAACAAACCTAAAACTAAAACATAATTTCTAAGTGACATTTTGGTTGTATCATACATGATACATAATGAAAATGTTCCACAAAGCATTCAGGTAAATAATCAGAACGTAAGAATTCCACTAGAGCTATACATTTGAAGTTTCTTTTTAAGAAAAAAATAAAATAAATTAATATAAGCAAACAAACAAAAATAAAAGAATAGATAAATGATACAGAAACATTCCATTTTCATCTTAAAATACACCTACTTCAAGAAGAATCTTTCTTCAGGTTATTTTTGAGCCCCATTTGCAAGTTAAGGTTTTTTCAGTTCTGCCACTATTACAGACTGCAGTTGCCTAAATACTTATCCTACAACAGTGTATTGTGCTTGTTAAGAAAATACCAACTGTGAAAGCCAATAGCTTTTCATACCCAAAATGGGCAAATTTCCTCTTGATTGGGAAGCTTAAATCTTGTTTAATTTATGGATATTGCTGCTTACCTGTTTACCTACATGCAGCACCACTGGGGCTTTTTATTGTTTATTTTAGTTCATCTGAACTAAAATACACATGTAGTGTGTTCCTTCAAAGTCTATTTCTAGCAGTTACGGTCCATTTTAATTTACAGACAATGGACATGAAAGGAAAAACTAATACAGTGTTTCTATGATGCCTTTCCTAGAGTGCTGTTAAGACTGCTCTGCTGCCTACATACAACCAAAAGAGCTCTTCTAAGTGGTTTCTAAATACACGCTAAATATGTGCTCTTGGCCACGTAATGATTAACAATACTTGCACAACATAGATAAAAATGCAGCAAAGAACATTAAGTTCTGCTCACAACACCTTTTGTCTGCACTGAACATTGAAGAACATTGAAATAGTCTCATTGCTTACACTCCTGACTCCCTGTCCACTCTACCTGCTGTAACAAAATAAAGTTGAACAACCTCACAAAGCAAAAGCTTTGTTAGTTTTCATCAGAAAGTAAGAAAAAAAAAGAAAGACAACAGAAATCTATTAAAAGGAAAAAAGAATTTATAATACACCACATATAAACAAATATTTTTCATGAGAGATTTTAGAATATCTTCCAGTATGAAATGGAATTATTTTCCCAAAGCTCTGACAGCCTTTCTGGAAAGAGAAAACAAACCAACTAACACACCCTTTGCCTTATCAAGGGCCACGGATCTAAGAAGAAGCAACAAACTAGTGAAAACAAACTGACAATTTTTTTTTTTTACTTAGACCTGGCATAACCCAAATCATAGTCTATGACAACAATTTATTCTTGACATTGTTGTTAAGAGAGCTTGACAGAGCCAGTTAAACTAAACAGTTCCCCTAGCTATTTCCCAAATTGAATATTTCCCCTCAGATACTACTTAAAGCATAGATAAAAATGCAGTAAAGAACATTAAGTTCTTCTCACAACACCTTTTGTCTGCACTGAACACTGAAGTACATTGAAGTATTCTCATTGCTCACGCTCTGGACTCCCTGTCCACTTCACTTGCTGTAACAACATAAAGTTGAATAATCCCCCAGCAGGGTCTTGTAAGGACAAAGTTACATATTTTCACAAAAAAAATTAAATGGTACATTCAGCTCCTAGAGTCATTCAAGCTCTAGGATGTTCTGTTTAATCTTCTGTACATACAGGTGTTTCATATTTCTTATATACTCATTTTAAATGTTCAGTGAAGTAAGCAATGTTTCCCTCAATAGAAATTTATTTAGAAAAGCAGCACATAGTAAATTTTTTTACTAGTAGACAAAGAAATAGTTGATGCAGTAAACTGCCAGTTCTAAATTATAAATATTCTGTGGCAGGTGTATCTTTAAATGGTGAATACAGAAACAAGGTTGCTTTAATTGAAAACAATTGAACCCCAAATTTGCAAATATATTAGCTAACTAAAATCCCTGACTACTCAAAGTTGCTGAGTCTTTAAGTGACTTTTGGCACTTGTCATTGAAAAGGCAAGTGCAAGTTTAGGCTCTTTTTCAGATTCGGCAAAAAGAAATCTGTCAGTCTGGACAGATCCTCCTTTGTTCACATTTCTTGGTCTGGAAAGCCTGGGTATGGCAATGAGTAATCTGTAATACACGTCAGCAAAACCACACCTTTTATTTCACAATTCATCTAGAAAGCAATGATGAAATCTTTCTGCTTTCACAGGAAAGGATTTCTCACATTCTTTAAACAATAATTTGAACACGTGTAGCGTGTTCCCTCAAAAGTCTATTTCTAACAGTTACGGTCCATTTTAATTTACAGACAATGGACATGAAAGGAAAAACTAATACAGTGTTTCTATGATGCCTTTCC
>JAAGNO010021674.1:19502-31260 GCA_033439905.1 Ceryle rudis
TTTTTAACTACTTCTCCTGATCAGGATTATTTGTGCTTGATGTTGAGTACAATGGCTTACATAGTAATTTTTTTTATTCCTCAAAGGAAGAAAAAAAAAAAAAAAAAAAAAAAAAATGCAATCAGGTTTGGTTTGGTTTTGTTTTTCTTTAAGATGATAGATACTGTCAAATATTTTTTTTACCTCATCCATATTATGCATTTTTGGAAATATGAATCTATGTCTAGTTGTAACATAACTCACGTATGACAAGATACTAGCAGTTTTTAAGCAAAATCTTGATCTCTAATGGTATCTTGACCTCAGAAGCACTAATATATATCCATCTTTTCAAATATAATTGAATACTTGCTTGTGTAAAACTTAGCTCATGTGTTAAAAGAATTTGTTTTGTCCATCCACTTGAAAACATTAATAGAAAAATTAATTCATGTAATGTTTTGTAAAATACATAACTTCTATAAAATAAGGTAATTAAAGAACTGTAAAAAGTTTGATTACAAGCAGGTTTTATATTACTAAATAAACAGAAAACTCACCATAGTATGGGCCAGTTTAAGTCCCAATTAGAGGTCAAGTTCTTTGATTAAGATTTTATATGTCATATGATTATTACATAATTACAGACTTTCTAATTGATGTTCACGTGTATTAACTGTTTATGGTAACTGCTTTTTACTGCTCTAATATCAACAATGTCCAGGCCTGTAACTCTTTATTACATAGTCAGCTGATACACTATACAGGCAGTGGCCCTTGACAAAAATGGACTGTACAATCAGAACAGTAAGAAAATCAAGTTGATAAATCTAACAATTTCTGACATCTGATTTTGACAGAAATGGGACTACAGATTTAAATAATCTGTATTCATATATCAAAAAAGGACAATTTATTCACATTTTGTAACATTTTAAAAGTTACATATTAATAGTTAGATTAAGTTTCAGAATACTGTTAGGAAATTTTCAATATATATAAAATCCATCAATCTGCTACTTTGTCCTTTTGAACTTCACATTTTGTTTTTGACCAATGGAGACCTGCCTGCAAGCCTTCAAGGAAGATTGATGGCTGTGGGAAGAGGAGAGGTTTCTATCCCGAACCAGAACAAGTCCCAGGAGCCAACTACTACTACTTCTAACACTTTATTATTGGTTAATTTGGGAGCTTCTTTCACTCAGATGACATAGCTAGAAGGATGTCACTGCACAAATCAATACCTACTGTGTCTACAATCATCTCTGAGTTGTTCAGGATACTAATTACTGTAAGCACACTACTCCTTGTAACAAACAGTTGAGGAAGATGTTGACCTCCTAATGCTTATTTGAGGAGCTTGCTGCACCCTCTCCAGTAGCCTTTCCCATTTCATTTGCTGTCTTTAATGTTTTTACTCCCATTTAAGTTAAAATTCGTGTTTACCTGTGCCTTTATGTTGAAAAAAAAATAAATAAAAGATTTTAATATTAATGGAAGTTGATGCTTACAGTTCTTTTACATCTAATTGAGATTAAGAAGCAATGTGGTTTACATAGAATGTTTGTTTGTTTTTATTTTGTATGAGTTAAACATACCTTCTAATTCCTCTAGCTGTGTTGCTAGAGACAGTCAGTGAAAAAGAATGGAGTTGTCTTGACATTCAGTACAATTAGTTGCACCATCAACAATGTGTGTATACATATTTCAAAGTACACTAACTGTAGAATTTCCTCTTGAAAGTCTAGCATTGCTCACAGTATATACATGCCCAGTTCAGAGAAAGCAAAATGAAGATGAAATTAAGTCATTTTGCTCCATATTGAGATACATAGGTGATGTGAAACAAGTGTTAAAAGTTAGGAAGCCCTTGTTTTACAATCTAGTACAACTAGATAATGTAATAATTAAGATCTGCTTTGAGGTTCATTAGGTGCTTGGCTGGCTACAGAGATAAGCAAAACTTCACTTCATAGATCTGATGTACTCTAAAACACAGAAAAGTGGAGATTCTCAGGAATTCCAAATCAGGCTCAATCAGAGTCTATCTGTGTAATGCTGACGCATGAATAACAAGCAAATCAATAATAACTATTTTTAAACATCCAGAAGAAAACAATAAAGGAAGAATCAGGCTACTACATGCTACAGTAACTTTTCTGAAGTAGCTGCACATGAACTGGTTTACAGAACATGAACTGGAAGATGAAATCCTGATGCCACTGAAGTCAGAATTTTGTCACAGACTCCAATGCAGCTAGATTTATCCAAAGCAATGAAATCCTGAAGGAAACGGAGATATCAGGAAAAGATATCTGTAATATGAATTAGAGCCAAAAACAAAGTACAGGCTTTTGAGGAAAGTTTGGGAAACCTTTCCAGAAAAAAAAAGAACTCTGGAGTAAAAGAAAATTGTAGTAGTGGATCCTTGATTTCTCCCTGCCCCATTAGCAGCTAAATAAAGACAGACTTTCAGGGCTGGACTTGCAGAATGCTGCAGCGTTCACCTAACCCTGCTCCCTTTAGATACAATCCATTGTCTTCCTAAGCCAAGCTTCTTAAAAAAAAAAACAAAATAAGTATTTTGTCTTTTAAACGTGTGTTTTGTTTTGCTTAAATCAGAAAATAAGAGGCAAACATGTCAACTAAATGGGATATATCTGAAAACTAAGAATACTAAGCTAAACCTGAAGTTAGTAACAGCATATCTAACATTCTTCAAATAAACTAAAATAAATCATTTGGCAGAACTTTTGAATAGTAACTTTTAAGAATTCCTTCATTTCAAAATTGAAGCAATGATTATCAGCAATCTTCAGGTTCACAGAGTTTTAAGCAAGAAAAAAGAGGTACTACAGCTTATAAAAATACAGTGCAAACTATGCAACAATTCTATTATACATTAATGACAGAGCACTGACACAAGGAAGAAATGAGGGTTTAGTAGTGAGGGTTCCTTCTTTAAAATCTCTGTATAGCTAAATATTATTATGCATCCATTAACATTCACAGTTTTTTTTATAGGAGACTTAAGGGGGGGATTTGGAGAAAGGGGGACTTGGAAAAAGGGGGACTGGGGACTTTTATAGGGGACTTAGTAAAACACATTTAGTAGCTCTTCAGTAACTGCAGTATTTGGAAGGTAGACACTGCTCTTGCCCAGTAGGTAGCTCACTTTTCATTTCCTGTTCAGGAGTGAGATTACTGTTTGGGGAGAGTTAAATCTATTTTGGGCATAAGAATCATTTATCCCTGGAGGTGCTGAGCTTCGATTAATAGCTCTTGGATTCTTCTTATTCATCTTAACTGCATTTTGTGCTGCTTGGCACTAATGGTCCACTTTTTCCTTTCCTCATTTTCTATTCTCCCTTCCCCCACTCACTACAGTGTATCAAAGAGGGCTTTCACGATGACACTTTAGTTTAGGTATATATTTTCATGTAAAAATGTTTTACCCTTGATTGCTCAGTATTTTTCTCAGGTGCAGAGTCCTACTTATACCACATAACTCATATCCCTTTTCAATGTTAATAAAAGTCTGAAACAATATTAAATCAGAAATAGAGCCACTCAACATGTTATTTTTTAAAGCTATGTATAAATCAGATATGACATCTGTTTCACTAGTTGATGTCTCTCGATTTTAATTTTTGTGCAATAAAATCTTGGCCCATGTTACAGATTAAATACCTGTAAAATTAGAGTTTTGTATACTGAAGCTATTTGCAGCTGTAATACAAGTACAAATTTAATCCAGAACTCTTAAGCCTCATTTATTTTGCACAGTTCAAAAGCACACAAATCAATTTGCTGAAAATCTGATAAATACTCAGAGCTAAAATCTACTCTTGTGCTCATCTCAAACAAGAGGGAGATTTTGGATTGTCTTTCATTTGACAGAAGCCTTAAAGAAATCCTTAACATAACCACTGCACTGTCTGCTGTTTCAATAGTTTCAGATACTTACTGCCCATCTCTACTTTTCCCTTACCAGCAGAAAATTAAGTCATCAGCCCAAGAAGGAGTGGAGAGGAACCAAACACCTGGCTACAACATCATTTTTAACTAGTTTGAAACATTCATTAATTCAATTATCAGCTTACTTTCTGTTAAGTCTAATGCTTTTGCAGTACTAGTGGTCATTAAGCCTGAAAACCCCAATCATGTTCATCCCTGTCAAATTAACATAAACTTGCCAAGCTTGTATGTATATATATAAATATATATAATTGTATGCACACATATAGCTATATTACAGCCCTATCCAGCAAATGAACATTGTGTAGAAACAGAAATACCTATTAACAGTATTACTGTGGAATTTCTGCCTAACTCACTAGCATCTTTACTTACGATTCTTCCTAACGGAGCCTGAATCACAAGTATCTTTCACTCCCAGGCATCATAAAATACTTCTTTACAAAAAACTATGGCTGCTGATCTCCACAGCCTCATTGCCATCTTATTACCTATTCAGAGTTAAGTCCTTCAACAGAAACAAACCTGTCTGTGAACTTTAGAAAATATACTGCAGACAGGAAGGGACATCAGAGTTGTCTTAATGTGATATCCAAAGATCCTCTGGCTTAGTGGAATCCTCAGCTGTCACAGAACCTGCAAAACTGCTTCCTTCTTACAGTAAAAGATTAATTTCTTTATCTTCAGCAATGCAATTGTTGTTATACAAAATGAAGACTGCTTTTGTTCCCAGAGAGGTTTCCCATCTTTTTTATGCATACATTAAAATAAGTAATTGGAATAAATTCTGAGATTATCACTTAACGGGAGGTATGAAAGTTTATTCATTAAAAGAACTGAAAATACTAGAGTTGCTTTCAAAACTAAAAAGACAAATCAAGCCAGGACTAGTTAAAAAAAAATAAAAATGTTTAGTATTAGTCATTTTTTAGAGGAGTAGCATATCAGATGAAAAATTAACATGATAAAAACGTTAAAGGAAAAATATTGACAGCTGGAAAAAAAAACAAAAAAACAAAAAAACAAAAGGATGAAGAGGTAACCGAAGGCATACCCAAAGGTTGCATGTGCAATGTTGCAATACATACACAAGGAGCAAAAAGTCAATTAAGATGAGCTGGAGAGTCCAAAACTTAATAAATAAAATAGGGAAAAAAGGAAATATGAGGCATAAAACATCAGATACATAGCAGTACTGAGAAGATTACAGTATGAAGTTAAGAGAGAGAGCAAAAAATGATAAGAAAATTAAGGGTAGAAAATGAAAAGAAGACTGTATGAGGATTTGAGATAAATCAGAATTTTTTTTAAGTACATGGAGGAGAGGTCAGCAAGGAGGAAAAGAGTAGGACCTCTCAGAAATGGGAAGTGTAATTTATTCACAGAAGAGGTAGTTACTGCTATCAGTTTAAACAAATCTTCATATCAGTTTTCAGAAAGGAGGATATGGAATGAATACCAGAAAACAGTCATGCATTTTGCATTTCTTGGGTTACAAAGGGAAAATGATGAAAGAAATTTTATCATTCAATGAGAACTGATGAAGCAATTGTACAGTGTGTTCAACTGGACTGCCCATATCTGATTTAGAATAGAGGTTTTTTTAAAAGGGTCCTTATTTTGTACAGTACTAAGCACAATAACAGCCTACCATAAATAAGTCATCAAGTTTGATCAGCTGGGAATAAATGAGATGCCAAGAAGTGTCTAAAGTAGATAGGAGAAAACTTTTGCTGGTATTACAAAAATCTTTTTGAAAGTAACATTTTAGAATCTGAAAACAGGAAGAGGTAAACAAATCCAAAAATTAGATAATCCAATACATATTTATAAATTAACTTGGTAAATTTAAGTAATGCTTAGATATACTCTAATGTAATGGAACCGGTTATACATCTGTATGGATGTGATTAATAATACCATTTTACATGTCTCAAAAAAACTTATTAAATGCTGCTTTGTGGCAGAGAGCCCAGAAAACACTATCAAGGTCAATGACTAAATGTATTTTAAAGTAGAAATAAATAAATAATATATTTTTTAAAGACTGCTTTCATTATTAACTGTGAATGAAGGAGACGTCTACTCACCAACAGCGATTAAGAGTAAACACCAAACAGCTGCTTCATTCAGCTGAGGAATTCAGCTTTCCTTTTCCATGTGTTTTCTGAAACAGCATGGAAAAATGATTTTGCATGACCAAAGAACAAGAAATACCATGACCTTGTCTGGATACCTTTGTCAAAGCAATAAATCCCTTTAGGAGGGATTTAACACCAGAAAGTTGTCACAAGTAATTGATAAGATATGATATAAAACAACAATATCAAGGTAAACCTGTGAATACTTCTGACATTCTGCATTGTATTTATATTACCTTCGTTTCTCAGAGTATCCATAGGACTGGACAAGATTTACAAGTAAATTGTTTGTTCTTTCTGATACTTAAAGACCATGAATAAAGAGTTAAACAAATGTGAATTTTAGCTTTCACATAAAAGATTTTATCATTTCTGCTTTGTTACATTCATCCCAAAAACATGAACTGACACAAAGTCATCACAGGCATTGATAATGTTTTTTTATTTCTTTATATCTAACTTAATCTGGAACCATGTGCGATTTATGAAGGCTACAATCAATCATTTCATCACTTCTAATCACTGCAGGTCCTACTGAGTACATGGTTCCTAACTGCTCATCGGTTCTTATGCTCCGGTTCCTCTGAACCAGCAGGGTCGTGTTTACCAAAAAGTAAATAGAAAGTAGATCTGAAAAAGTAAATAATTTTAAGTTTATTGACTGATCTATGCCTTGGAAATGTTGTATTCTTCAGAAATGTTGAGCAATTTTAATTTTGTTCCAGTGAGCTGACTCTGGCACACTTAATCATGTATATCAAGAAATTACGACATCCTTGTCCCTTTTTCACACCAGTGGTTTTGAACTTTTGTAATTCCTTCTCTTTCAACTCTCTATTCCCCTCCACCGATCCTTTACACGTTAAGGGCCACTCTGACCTCTCCTTGCCACTGGGTCTTATTTGCTTGTCATTAGTGTTTGTAATAGTGGTATATCTCACCAAAGAGAAATGAAGCAGTGTTTTAGACCAGAGTGGTTTGGATCTTGTGCATACTTTTTTTTTTTTTTTCCAACGGAACTATTAAAGAATAATTCCTTTTGGAAAAATAACTTGACATTTACAGAAAAAGTTTAACTGTTTGTGTTACCAGTTTCAACACCCCTAAATGCAAAATTTAATTACTGAAACATAACATGAAAATAGCATAAAAGCCACAAGCTGCCTGAATGTCAGTAGTTTATAGGTACAGCTGACCTATTATATATTGACTGAATATATTAGGAGAAATCTCTCCCCCGAAGAGGATTTAGATGATATATGTTCAATGTTTTGCTGGAGTTGTATTTGCAGGTTTGACAACTAGATGAATGCAGAAGTGGAAAAACTATCAACATCTACTTGTTTTGATCTTTGCTCCACTTTCTTCACTTTTCCCAGTTCCTTCACATGTTAACAATTGGGTCATGTAGTAATAACAAGTTCTACTTTCTGTTGTATGGGCTCTAGTCCTTTTGATTCCTCACATTCTTTTTATATACACATATATATTCTTTTTAGTGTTCCTTCTTCCAGCAATGTGAAGACACCTTTCCCTGTTCAGAAAAAAAATTAGTCATAATGTTAAAGCTTACCCCAACTGGTATTCAGACCTCAGAATATATCTACTTTAAAATATATTTTAACATATTAAACTTAAACATGTTAAGAAATTATATTTTAGGATTACCCTTCCCACAAGATGGCATTCAATCCCACATTAACTTCGGTGATGTAACTCATATTACCTTAACAGAGCTGTTTAGTGCCCTGGGTATTCTTCCTGTCTTCCAGCTGCTGCTTCAAAAATCCCAAATCTCCTATAGGAGAAAGTAAGTATCTGTCAGCTCCATGTAGGTGTCTTGCGCACTCTACTGCAGTCTAATGACACAAGACACTGCAGCTTAGACCTAGTACAGAATTAAGTTAAGCACTCATTCAACCCTTTCCCACCCTAGGCTTTACCAGTTATACTGAGTCTACTGAGTCCTTTGATTGTAATGTACAGAGGCACTTAGCATGAGAAGGCTTACCCTCAGACTGAATCCCAGCTGCAGATCCTTTAAATTTGTCATTTGGAAAGGCAAATGAAGGCTGGAGCTCATATCTGAGAAAGCTTTCAAAGAAATGGAGTTCTTTTAGTTATTCACTGGAAATAAAAATAATGCAGAATATAATGTTCACTATAACTGGCATCAATCCACAACTAAAAATGGTCAGTACACTAGTCTAAAGAGTACAGGTTTCAGTAGACTCGGAAATCAAAAGCATTCTTTTTTTGCCATGACATGGTAATTCATACTTAAAAAAAAAATCAAAGCTTATGTTATTCTTTTATTGTTATTAATGCACAGACAAGTTGTTCATGATGTATAAAATAGACATTTAATTTTTTGAATAGTTGGAAACTGTCTCGCAGGATGTACTAGTAAGGCCTCCTCCACAGAAGAAACTGTTTAACATGACCCAGACAGATGATCTGCAACAGTACATCTGGGATAATAAAAAGGTAGAAGTGCTTATTCTAACACCACTATATTATCTGAATTTGTATAATGATTCAAAGACATTTTGCAGCCTAAGACACACCCAGACTTTATTCAGTGTTACAAGAAGACAGATAATCTTTTTATGCAGCGATGCAGTTCCTCACTTTCTGTATTAAGCATTCTTATCATATGCTTGTCCTTATTTGCTCAATTGTTTTGGTTCACTTAACTTTCCTGTATTAGATGATTGCTCCTAATTTCTCAATATTTGTTCTACACATATACAGGTACTGAAGTTCATGTATTACGACAGATTGTTTCATTTGCATTCACATTCAAGTTATTGTTAGGAAATGTATTTATTCGTGTGTATATGCATTTTCACACGTATTGCAAAGATAACAAAACCCACCCAAATACTTTGGATAAGATTTGTTGAGGAAGTTGTGAAAAAAAAAAAAATTCCTTGACGTATTCAGTTTGTGTTTGGTAAAAGTAAAAAGCTATGAGAACAGGAAAAAGAGTCTGACCAGGAAGAACAGATGCTTTTTGGAAGTCAGAAATTGTAGACAAAAAGTGAGAACTGTCAAAAGATGAGTTAAAGCTTCCAAAGAAAATGTAAACAGATATTAAAAAGTCTTGTAGAAACAGAATGAGAGACACAATGTGATTTCTTTGCAAGGAGAAAGCAGACATCAATGATAATCTGAGTACTCAACTAAATGAATGCTTTGGTCTGTTTCCAGTCTGGATGATGATGCAGAACAGGTGCACATCAGGAATAAAAAAAGATGGAGATAAACAAATGTCTCCTTTCCTGACTAGGAAAATCTTAACACACACATCTTAAGGAACTGGATAATTCCCATCCAAGAACACTGAAGGGATTAACACATGATATTGCAACTTCAGAAGCAAGGATGCCTAATAAACCTATCACATGCAGTTCCTGTGACCAGAAACAGGAAATGGGATGTGTATTGTGAGGAGGAAGCAAAGGAGTCTTGGAGCTACAAAACCTGGAATACAATTTGAAGTGCTCTTAAGGTAAATCACATCACACTGAGTTCTTTTCTCTGATAAATTAAAAAGTTTAAGAAAAAAAGATCTTTGCTGATTTTTTGATAATAATTTTATGAAAAACTGAGGGGTACTACCAACAAGATGCAGAAAGGCCTTATCAATAGCAAACAGGAAAACACTGAAGGAAGAAGAGGATGGGCAAAGACTCCAACTGAATTTGAATTGTACCAGAGAAAGAACACTGATGTGCTTACTGACACTGAGAAATCATCTGAAGAGAAGTGATAGAAACATTAAATTTTATTAGTTGATGACAGATAGAAATGGATACATTCATACATTGGATGCACTTAGACATTTTAATTCTTACTGCATATGGTAGAATGAGAATGACAAAGTAGGTATTAGGCACTATGTAAAACTCTTTTAATTTTTTTTATCTTTTTTTATTTATTAATGGATGCAACTGCAAAGATATTCCAAATAAAATAATTCATGATATCAACACACTCATGTATAAGAAATATTTAAACAGTCATTTGGCTGAGCATTCCTGATAAATTTTTTAGAACAAACAATTCATTAATGATAAAATAGCTACAAAAAGGGTGTCATTGCAGTTGTTGGCTTCTGATTCAAAGGGGGAGGGAAGTAAAAAGGGAAAAAAAACCTAAGAGCTAATTAGAAGGCAGGCTAATCAGACTAATGATCAAACATCAGGTTACTGCATACAGTTCCATTACACAAAATTACAGCTTCTTAAATTAAAATTAATTAAATCTGATTAATTAAATAAAAGTAAAACAATTCTTTAATAATAAATGAGGCCTCTATTGTTAATGTGATATTGCTTTTCTTCAGCATTATGATAAAAGCATTATCAAAGTGCTTTATTCTTTAACTCTGCCATATTTTCAAATTTAGAGGTAGTCATCTCTCCAGTGACAGGAAAAAAGAGGAGACCATAAAAATCTATGACAGAAAGCCATATCTGTGTCATATCTGATACAGCAGAGTTTTGCATACACATACCTAAGAAAGGAAAGTGCTGAGAAGGTAGAACTGAAAGAGGTGATGATCTACTGGAAAGTCAAAATTGCTGATTAATACAGTGCACTTGACAAATCACTTAATAGGAATATTGTTATGTATGTGACACTACAATGATATGTAACACTCCTTTAGCTGAAATATGTAACATGAGACTGTATGTCCCTGAAAGAGGCTGTCCTTGGCTATCAACCACTATGTTCTTCCAGCTACTACAGGCAGCTAAGTAGCAATGCTTGTGGGTTATGTGATATCAGTCATTCCAACGGAAAGCACTTCCAGGATCTAGCTCCCAAATAGTCTTTACATTTAGAGTGGACATTTTTATCAGAAAATCAAGTTGTAGTCTGCTAATATATTTGCCTGTATGATAGGACAAGGCTCAGCCCCTTGTTGGTGGTATTGCTTAGGGGTGTTTTTGCCTGAATTTTAAGTCCCTGATTGCCACAGGATGTGGCATGCCAGTGGGCATGCAAGGTATTTAGCAATCAGAAAGGTTGCTCCTGATGACTCCTGTTTTATTCATGTTACACAAATGTAGCTAAGGGTGCTCTCAAGGAGCAAAGTCTGATAGGAAACTTACCGGCCTATCTCTGATAGAAGTTATTTAAGAGAAGCCTGTGCTGCCAAGTAGACCCTGTGTTTCATTACTTTTTTACTTCTAAAATAGGAAATAATACTTTCTTCTTGCTTTGGTTCAAATTTGCACCCTCATCAGACTGTGGTTCTAGTACTTTTAGCCAGATTAGTTCTCAGATGAAAATTTATGTCTATAAATTTTGCCTCCACTGACCACCTGAGACCTTCCGAGTAGCAACAGGTAACTAAGATTTTCTAAGTGAGTCCAAGCAGGTTTTGAATGTCTCCAGAGACGGAGACTCCACAACCTCTCTGGGTAGCCTGTTCCAGGGCTCCATCACCCTCACAGTAAATACATTTTTCCTAATATTGAGGTGGAACTTCCTGTGTTCCAGTTTGTGTCTATTGCCCCTTGTCCTATCAGAGGGCACAACTGGAAAGAGAATGGCTCCATCCTCTTCACACCCACCCTTCATATATTTATAAACATTGATAAGAACAGGAAATACTTCACTTCCTGCTGTATATTTGGAGGATTGAG
>JAAGNO010021674.1:34546-48216 GCA_033439905.1 Ceryle rudis
AGAAAAGAAAAGAAAAGAAAAGAAAAGAAAAGAAAAGAAAAGAAAAGAAAAGAAAAGAAAAGAAAAGAGAGAAGAGAGAAGAGATTAGTAGTCATTCCAGCATCACAATAACAGTGTTCCTAACACAGGCACTGCTCTCTTTGATAGAAAATTTTAAGGACTTAATTCTGCATATTAATGGCTAAGCAGAACAGAGCACAATTTTCAAACAGTCCATGCCAGTCTTATTCCAATTCTTTCTCCAAGAGGAGAAAAAAATCTTAACACAGAATAAAGTATAATACTGAAGTGTGGAGATATATTAATATACTTTTTATTACTGTTACTAAATGCATTTGTTCAACATGTTTTATTTGGTTTCTGCTTAAATTATATTGATTGTAATAAATATATTGTGCAATTCTTCTCCCTGTATCATCACTAAATAATGTAAGACCACGAAGTGGTCTAATCTTACATTATCTATTTTTTATTTTCTACATAAAAAAATAAGTACAGAAACAATTTCCTTTCAACATACATATTTTATGCATTCATAGCAGGTATAATGGAGATTTTTTTTAACAAATATTATTTCTTAAAGTGTATCAAGCGGAGATCTTTATAATTCAACTACATAAAAATAGGCTGCAGCACAAAAAGAATATTCGTTTTGTCTTCGTATAAACTTCAGTGAAAGAAACCAAATTTCCATAGACAATATACCATCTGTCTCTAAACCATGTGAAAAGAAAAGCTTTTAAAATCCAGCCCCTGCTAATGTGACATGTTGAAACATTAATCACCCCCTAAGGCCAGTATAATTGTAGCTCCATGTTAATTACCTAACAATTAACAGCAGTAATTTCCAACGGGCAATCAATGAATTAGCTTGTGATTTTCCCACAGACTTCAATCCCATACTGCCAGCCTGAATGCATTTCAAACTCTGAACCATGGCTCATCAATGACACTTCTGGTGTATGAAATAAAAATTCATTTGCACCCTCAGTAATTAGGCTTGATTATATCCCTATGTGTATTACAAACTCTATTCACTTGCACGAAATCTCTGCCACAGGCATTTTTCTCTATTTAAAAATTCGTTTTCTATTAAATTAGAAGGTCACCTAGAAGGAAAATGTACTAATCAAGATTTTATCACTAATGAATTAAAAGGATTTAATAAGCAAGTTTAATTAAGTTATCTTAACAAGTGATAATGGCTATCACCAACCTATCTGAATGTTTATGCAACTATAGGTGTAGTATATGCAAAGTATCTATATATAAACATGAAAAAACATACTGTATATATTCACAAAAATAATTACAAATTAAAATATTCCCTGAAAAGATCCACATGCTTCTTTTTTCTCTACTTTTTATTACATTTGTCTACAGAATTTGATCTAAGCTGGGGTTTCTGTGTGCTAGTTCCTTTAAGAATCATATGACTTGGTCACATAATCCTGTGGTATATAGACTTGAACATGTCTTGTTTGAGTATGCTACCACCTCCTACTGTCCATACATAAACCTGCACTCGGTTTGGATCAGTGTTAATTTTCTGGTCATTAATATAAACAGACCAAGTTGTCATCTACTGAATTTGCTATTGTTGTATTAATTTTTATTCTTTAGAGATTAAAAAATTAACCACTGGCTTTACATCAAGTAGTGTTAGGATTTTCTTTTAACTATGTTGATGATTGGGCATATTCATATATGTTCATATATGTTGATGATTGGGCAAATTCTGCAGTTTATCTGTTCAAGAAGCCAGAGTGGAAGGAATGAATACATTACACTGTCCCTCATTAGGCTTAATCAGAATTCCAGTAGTATTACCTTTGTTTGTGCAGGGAACAAAAATGTGAATCAAATGTGCTGAATTTGCATCTTTGGTTTCAGGAAAGATAGTTCTAAGATTGCAAATGTATTTTATCCTCTGACCTACTTTCCATGGGAGACAATGAGCTCAGCACAAAGGACTACACCATTTTCTCTCACAGTTACCTTCCCTCTCCCAATCCTTGAGGATGGTTCACTAGATCAGATGGAAACTACTCACCCTTGTGCTTTAATGCTTCATTTAAGGGTTGCAGCTCTGAACCAGTACAAAACCAGCATCTGTTCTATAACAAATATGAAATGAGTAGGTAACACTTTCCATTTCAGAAGGGCTAACTTTGTCCTCTTCAAAGACCTTCTTGGAGGAATGCCTTGGGCTAAGACTCTATAAGCTAAGGTGGCCCAAGAAAGATGGTTGATATTGAAAGATTACTTCCTCCAAGCTCGAGACAAGTGCATTCCTTTGAGTAAAAAAAAAATCAAGGAGGCAGGAGACCAGCATGGATGAGCAAGGAGCTGCTGAAAAAAACTCAAGTGGAAGAATGATGTTCACAGCATGTTGAAAAAGGGAATGGTCTCTTGGGAGAGTTATAGGAAGTCTGTCAGAGTTTGCAGGGATGCAACAAGGAAGGCCAAGGCCCTTTTGGAATTAGCTCCAGACAAGGAAATAAAGGAGAACAAGAAGGGCTTGAAAAAGCCGTCACTGGTAAAAGGAAGATTAGGGAAAATGTGGGCCCACTGTTGAATGATGCAGGACGCCTGGTGACAGAGGGTGCAGAGAAGATGGAGTTACTGAATGCCTTCTTTGCTTCAGTCTTCACTGCTAAGACCAGCCCTCAGGAATCCCTGACCCTGGAAGTAAGAGTGAAAGCCTGGAAGGAGGTGGTGAATGAGGATTGGGTCCTCTTCACTGGTGAATGAGGATTGGGTTAGAAATCACTTGTTTAAACTAAACACACACAAATCCATGGACCCTGATGGACTGCACTCATGAGCGCTGAGGGAGCTGGCTGATGTTATTGCTCTACTGCTCCACATTTTTGAAAGATCATGGAGAGCAGGTGAGGTGTCTGAGGATGGGAGGAAGGCCAGTGTCACTACAGTTTTCGAAAAAGGGCAAGAAGGAAGACCCTGGATATTACAGACCAGTCAGCCTCACCTCCATCCCTGAAAAGGTAATGGATCATCTCATTCTGGAGATTGTACCTCAACACACGGATGAAAAGCAGGTTATCAACAGTAACCAGCATGGTTTTACTAAAGGGAAGGCATGTCTGACTGATCACCTTCTATGATGGTGTGATTAATGGGTAGATGTAGGGAGAAAAGTGGATGTTGTCTACCTTGATTTCAGCAAGGCTTTTGATACTGTCTCCCACAACATCCTCGTGCATAAGCTCAGGAAGTGTGAGTTAGAAGAACAGATGGTGAGATGGGTTGAGAACTGGCTGAACAACAGAGCTCAAAGGATTGTGATCACTGTGGTGCAGAGTCCAGCTAGCGACGTGTAACTAGTGGTGTTCCCCAGGGGTCAGTTCTGGGTCCAGACTTATTCAACATCTTCATCAATGACCTGGATGAAGGGATAGAGTGTACTTTCAGTAAGTGTGCTCATGATATGAACCTCGGAAGAGTGGCTGATACACTGGAAAGTTGTACTGCCATCCAGTGAGAAGGATGACTGGAGAACTGGGTAAAGGCAAACCTCATGAAGTTCAACAAGGATAAGTGTAGAGTCCTGCACCTGTGGAGGAACAACACCATGTACTGGTACAGGTTGGGGTAGACCCACTGGAAAGCAGCCATGGAGAGGGACCTTGGTGTCCTGGTGGACAATAAGTTATCCATGGAACAGCAACGTGCCTTTGCGGACAGGAAGGCCAATGGTATCCTGGGGTCCCTAGAGTGTGTCCAGCAGGTCAAGGGAGGTTCTCCTCTCCCTCTACTCTGCACTAGTGAGACTACACTTGGAGTACTGTGTTCAGTTCTGGTCTCCCCAGTTCAAGAAGGACAGGGAAATACTAGAGAGAGTCTAACAGAGAGCTACAAAAATGAGGAGGGGACTGGAACATCTCTCTTATGAAGAAGGGCTGAGAACCCTGGGTCTGTTTAGCCTAGAAAAGAGAAGACTGAGAGAGGATCTTATTAATGTTTACAAATATCTGAAGGGTGGGTGTCAAGTAGAAGGAGACAGTCTCTTTTTAGTTGTCCCCTGTGATAGGAAGAGAGGTAATGGTAGCGAGGTGAAACACAAGAAGTTCCACCTCAACAAGAGGAAAAATGTTACTATGAGAGTGACAGAGCCCTGGAACAGGCTGCCCAGAGAGTTTCTGGAGTCTCCTTCTCTAGAGACTTTCAAGATCCTCCTGGATTTATTCCTGTGTGGCCTGCCATAGGTGTTCTTGTATTGGCAGTGGGGTTGGACTTGATGATCTCCAGAGGCCCCTTCCAATCCCTACCATTCTGTGATCTCAGCAGGCATATTTTAGGTTGTGGATTCATTCATTTCAAGTCTGCAGTGAAGAGTCAGGCTAGGCAAAATCTCAACTCCATTGAGTCCTGCAGCTTATTTGTGAATCACAGAATCACAGAATGATAGGGACTGGAAGAGACCCATGGAGATCATCTAGTGCAACCCCCACTGCCAAGGCAGTTTCACCTAAAGAAGGTCACACATCCAGGTGGGTTTTGATTGTTTCCAGAGGAAGACTTCACCAGCTCTCTGGGCAGCCTGTTCCAGTGCTCCATTACCCTCACAATAAAGAAGTTCCTCCTCCTGTTTAGATGGGACTTCCTATGTTCATGTCTGTGTCCATTACTTCTTGTTCTGTCACTGGGCACCACTGAATAAAGACTGGTCCCATCCTGCTGCCACCCACACACCTTTTAAGTATTTATTAGCACTGATAAGATCCCTCTCTCAGTCTTCTCTTTTCCATACTAAAAAGACCCATCTCCCTCAGCCTTTCCTCATAAGAGAGATATTCCAGTCACCTAATAATCTTTATAGACCTTCACTGTACACTATCTAGCAGTTCCCAGGCCTTCTTGAACTGGGGAGCCCAGAAGTGGACACAGTATTCCAGATGTAGCCTCACCAGGGCAGAGTTAGAGGGGGAGAAGAACCTACCTCAATCTGCTGGCCGCACTCTTCTTGATGCACCCCAGGATGCCGTTGGCCTTCCTGACCACAAGGGCCCATTACTGGCTGAAAGACAGACTCACTTCTGGGGCACTACCAGGAAGACTTGATTGATCTTCTCTGGAAGGGTGTGAAATCCTTTGGCCTAAACCTTGGGCTGTGCTCAAAAGATCTGTGAAATGGAGTTAGATGAGGGTGCCTGCATGGAGCTCAGGCAGCAACAGCACTGTAGGAGATGGTTGCAGTTGGGATTGCAATCCACAACCTCCAGTTTTAATTAAATTAGAAATAAAAAAACACAAAATAAAAAAAAAAAATCCAAACATTCAACCAAAACCAAAATTCAACCTATTTCCTCCTTAGGAGAAAATAGAAAATTCTTAGAGAAAAGATAACAAGTAGTAAGAAACTGACAAACAGAGCTATTGATTTTCACTTAATTATTTCTGGAAAACACCTGATATTTTCTTGACTATTTCCAAGTTTGAGTCAAGACCATAACTTACCATTTCTGCCTTTAACCATAGCTTTATTAGTCACAACCATATTATTAGTCATGACAAAATAATTACTTTAATGTATTTAACCCAGTAGAAACATTGACTAACTAATCAGGAAAACTTGGAGGAAATGCAAAAATAAAACCAAAATTACTTTATGAGTTTCACACACCACTGTATTCCATAAAATGAAAGCATAATTTCTTTCTTCCCACTCCTCTCTCTTTTCTCCCCTTTGTTTGAAAGCAGTAGAAGAAAAAAAATTAAAAAATTGCCTTTTAATATCAAAATCTTTTTAATATCAAAATTTCCTTTCTCTGCTCTCCTTAGAAACATTTTTCAGGTCATCAAAGAATATTTAGCACTCAATGATTTCTCAAAGAGAAAGTCAATTCTTCATAAAGGAATACTTGCTTTATACCATTTTGTTTACCTCGGTGAATCGGAACTTAGAAAACACTTGTGTAGATTCCAACAGGCATGCATGTTGTGTATTTACTATGTGTGAATAGTGTAGTGTAGATGAAAACAAACTGTCAGAAAACATTTTTTTTCTCTTTTCCTATTTGCCTCATCACCCTTTGAAATTACATTTGATTTCAATGCCTTCAAGAATTATCACTATTTCTAGTACAAAATCTACTACCAATATTAGTTTTTATAGATCTGTGTTCATCTTGTTTGGTGACATCATCCAAGAATAGTGATTTTATTATTTCAGCAATTTATTTAAGATGATTTAAATTCATTATTTCTGTCTTCAGTCAACAATTTTAGAAATTTATTTTGCTTATGCTATTTTTACATGATTTCTATGATAGACAGACACTTTGTTGGGACTTAAGTTTGAAATTATGCCATGTATTATAAATATAGTCCATATTTGTTGCCATTTCATTTAGTAAAATTCTGTTATCAATCTTGTTAACTTAATCTTTATTAACTTCTTAACCCCTCAAATATAAATGTTACTTTCACTGTATGTCTACTTAAAATCAGCCTTCAAGAGCTTCATGTTAATATCTAAAGAACATCAGTAGATACATTTTCCAGCAGTGTTACATAACCTTTTCTTGATTATGCAAATGAATTTAGCTCTTCCCATTTACAATACATTAAGAAATGGAGGGATTGGTATACAAAATTACCTTCCAAAAAATCAGTGTGTTTCTGCCAAGCTTTTCATCACCTTTTGATTCACTTTAAAGTGACCCTTGGACATTTCTGCTCTTCTGGACAGGCCTCAATGTAAAAATCCAGTTTTAATGAAGATTACTGTTTTCCAGTGTGTACATATGTCAAAAAAACTCCTGTTACTCTCAGAGTAAAGGTGTGCAGAACATGATTCTCCTGCACTGCAGCATTTTAAGAGATTTAATAATTTTTTTGCCCTGTCTGTGTTGGGTCACAACCCAGATCTTCCAAGTGTTTCATAGGGAAAGCAAGATCTGCAGAATACCATACAAGAGTTTTTAATGAGGACATTTGCCGCGACTGTGGGAGACCTATACACTAGACTATGTTCTGGTTTATGTGCAATGTTCTGGCAACTGTCCCACCTCACTTGGCTACTGTTTATTCTTGTTTATGTCTCCATGCCTGTCTTGTATTGCAGAAAAAAAAAAAAAAAAATTATTCATTATTTCAGTCTGAATTTTTAGATATTCTCCCTGGATGTGGAGGACTAATGTTCTAATCTTCACATTATATCAAGTAAAGGAAGGACTTGCACACTTAGGGTGAACCTTCTGCCACCCAATAATTTTTGGTTCTTTCACCTTTCTGAAACCAGTGGGTTTATATACATAAATACACATGTGAATATGTAAAACATATACATGTATATGTTCCAGTTCAGGACTGGAACAATCCATTAAAAAAACCACAAATGTAATTAAAAGTTCTGGTGAATCTGGAAAAAATTACAAACAAATCAAAAACCCCAGTGATAAAATTTAGGTGGAAACACCACCACCACTCACAACTCCAGCAAAATTATGGATCTACAGGAGAGTGTCAGGTACTGAGTTCTCATGATACAGAAAAGGAAAACAAACAATTAGTAGGAAGACAGTTCAAAGAAAAATTCAGGAGAAGGCTCAAACCCACAGCAGTTTTAATAAAATCTCAGTGTTGTCAAATGGCTAGAAGAAACTCTAGCAAGGTAAATTAAAGCTCCTTCTTGAGTTATTGAAGCCATTCTGCACCAAATAAAATGTCATCCATCAAGCAGTGACTGATAATCATCCCATTAAATTCCTCCTTAAAATCTGTCTTGCCTCTTTCCCTGCAAATCACCACTATCTGGGAGTGGTTATCATGGTGGTCAGATGCAAGTATTTAGGCCATTGTGAATAACTTATGTGTACATCTGTAGTTATGGTTATTGCCTCTTTCTCCTCTGTCATATCCATTGCTCCAGCTTAGTGAAGCCCAAGATCATAAGGTATGTGTGGACTGGGAGTCATTGTTATCACCTGAACTTCTGCTGGTTTTGGATGGGTGGTTACCGAGCTCCAGCACTCCCCAGGTTCATTGCTCTTTCAGCAGAGAAAAAAGACTTTGTTCGTTGGTTTGAAGATCTGCACTCCTGCTTATTCCAGATCTTTCTTACTCTTAAATCCACTTCACCTTTCCACACCTTTCTTTTTTAGATACACATTTTCACACCTGTTACTCATTTTCACATACGACTCTGCTGCTTCACCATAACATAAGCTGCACATTCTCAGTCATGTGTCTAGGGATGGTGTAAACACCTGCTACAAGTTCCTGAAGCAGTCTCCAATGCTGTCTTTTGCCTCACAGTCTCTCAGCAGTGTTCCCACATACTTTTTAAGCTTGCCTTTGTTGTTTCAAAGCCAATCTCTGATTTTAAATTTACATTCCCTCCACCTCCTCCATCACCGTGCATTTCTGTTAGAGGCACATCACAAACTGCTGGCTACTACAATAAATGTAGATGAAGGCTTGCCTGTAAATTAGATTTGTGTGTGTAAAACTCATGCTTGTTAACACACTGGAATGATGCCAAATACCCATTCAGATGAAACAAAATATTCATGAATGGGATAAACTGAAAACTCACATCTTTATAGCATGTTCAGAATGGATCCAGGTATAATTTCCCTCACCCTGCCCTACTTCTAATGAAAAAATTTCTTGTTAAGATCTATTAGAAATATTGCATTTGTAAAACATGCAGCATTTTAATTTAAACTCGATAATACTAAAGCAAAGTTTTAAAACAATCCTTTATGAAACAAGTGATCTTAACTATTATAATTCACATTAATTTAATTACACCAATTTTTAAAATTTAGATATTGCTTCAAGAGAAGTTGGAATTTTGCTACCATAATAAAATAACTTGTTTTATACAAGACATAGAAGAATATAATTTGATCATTTCTTCTGTTAGCCTTTGTTGCATAGATTTTTACATAATCATTACTCATAATGTTCTGACAGATAATGCTATTACTAGCGTTACCATCTTTGCTATTATTATAAAAAATCTTCTGGCTTTGTGAAAATTTTAATTTATTAAAATGTAATAAAAGCACATCTAACATGAGCCATAATTTATGAAAATTTTAGATGTGCTGCTTGACATTCATGTCATCAGGCTTCAAATGTTTCACATCTGAAATGTGAAATTACATGGATTTATAAAGATCTTTTTTCAGCATGTTATCTGGCAGGCACTACCTTCTGTAAAATGTATATGTTTGTCTTTAAAGAGACAGGCGCATGTAATTTTCATGTCAGTACCAGCACCACCAAAAAGTGCCCTGGCAATCAGTGGAAAGGTTTAATAGGTTTCCTGTCTTGTTCTTAATTTGCTGAAATTACAAAATCAATACTTTCAGTTGTAGCTGCAGCTACCCGTTTTACTGCTTTAAGATAAAGTCTACAAGAAAGTAACCTTCACTTTCAATTTGTAGCACAGAACATCATGGTGTTCTTGGCCACTAACTAGTCTTTATTTCCTTAGCCAGTATAAGACATTCTAGATGTGTGATGTTACTCTTCCAAAGGTGAAAGATACATTTTGGATTAAGCATAGCTCTCATCAATGACTTGGTATGTTTATTTTTAACATCTCATTCTATTTTCTCCTAAAGTTGTTCATTATTTCCCTGTTTCTTGGTGTTGTGCTTTGAACTATACTACACAACCAAGTAACTGTTGTTGAAATGGCCTAATCTTTGTTTTACCTCCACCTGTCTCCCCTTATTACAAAGGAGCATATATTTCTGCTGCAGTTAAAAAAGGCAGTTCTCTATACTTAGTCATGTTTTTAATAGTGAACATGACTGCAGATGTAAAAAGGCTCTGAAAGAACCAAAGAGATGACAACCAAATCAACTCATCCAATAAAGAGGTCAAGCTGTTGTACAGAGCAAGAAAAAAAAAAAAACAATAAATGAATACTTTTCCATGGGCTGCTCTGTGATGCCTCATGTCTCTTTAACTACAGAAGGGATAAAATCAGATCTTGCACCCAATCATCTAGTCTTCCAACTCAAGTCCAACCTTTCCAACGTGTCTTCTACACTCAAACACTGAAGTAGTAAGTTAAAGCTTTGACCCTCTTGTCCGTATTCCTAACCAATTAAAATGTTTTTAGGTTTGGGAGTGTTTTTGGTTTTGTTTTTCTATGGTAACCCTCTTCCTGAAATCCTTTTAGCATAAAAACCCTCTTCATCATTTAACTGAGCAATATTCTGGAGTTGTAAGTGCTGGAGAAGGGCCTTGGATTGCATCATCATAGTGAAGCAATAAAAAGAACGTTAAGCTAATGCTCACAAAAGATTGCACAGTCTAAGATGTCTCAGTGCTGGCCACCAATGCAAAATGTATTCACAACAAGGAAAAAGAGCTCTCAGTACCTGCTACTCCAAATGTTAATGAACACACAGACATGTTCACACACAGAAGTGTATGTAATACTTTTTCCTTCTCAACTATAGCAATTTCCAGTTGGAAAACTTGCTCATAAGCAGTGTATGATGTAGTTAGGATACTGTAAATAGAGAGCACAGATGATCAGGAATAGAATAGAGTTAATCATAGCAGGAAAATAGAACCTCCAAATGCCACAGCTCCCTTGTTCTGCATTTTTTTTTTTAACTAGATGCTCAAGGTTAAAGCATGTTATTTATCTTGGAATGTACTCTCAAGAAATGAAAATTCAGACTACATCTAGAAACAATATTCCACACAAAGTAACTAAAGCATTTGTCTCTAAATAAGTAAAGATGAATGCCAAATGATTCAAGGTAGATCACTTGTGTCACTTATGTTTGGTTCAAATGGTCCTTGTCAGGCTGCTGGTGTGCTCTCTGGTTAAATTCAGCGGGTTTCCAGGGAAAAAAAAGCTGAGGTAGAACTCAGTTTAGAAATCTAGACATGGTTTATCTTATGTTTACCATCCAAATTTTCCCAACATGCCATGAGATTTACAGGGAAACCTGTTGCTTCTGAAAATCTAGGAGTTTTGGTGCATTCCCCCTGCTTTAGCATTGCCCTGGCAGCGGCAGTGCAGCCTCCTTGGCCCTGGTCAGTCCAGAATCAGTTCCCCTGTTCTGAGCTGGGCCCTCCCAGATACAAAGTTTTATCAAAGCCCATCAGAAACTTTGGCTGCTCACTGCGAAGCATGTTTCTTCCTCAATGGGTTAGTCAACCTTTATAGGGCCCTGGACATGAGGATGTTGGTGCAGAGAGGCCATGCCATTATCAAACCAGCCCAGATCTTCTCTAAGGTAGGAGAAAGGCCAAATTTGCAGGACCAAGTCCTCATTCACACAGATGGTGAGAGAAAGCAATGTTTTGGGATGGGATATCGACAGGTTTCAGCATTGAAACCTGTTGATATTTCCAGCATCCAGGAAAAATAAGTGAGAGGAGAACTTATCAAAATTAGCTTTAACCATGGCAAAAGGTTATGTCTTGTTATACTTTTCCTCCTCTTGACAGAAACATTTGTCTAGCATCTGTGTTTCTTTCAATCCTGGTGTACTTATCAGCAGACAGGGTAATTTGACCCAGAGGATTTTGTCTATCTAAGCTATCCTTAATCATTTGGACCCATTACGTCATTACAAAACAGTTGAAAATAGAGGGCTTCTTTTAATACATTTCTTGCTTCAGCTAACAAAAAATCATTTAAACTTCAGTTTTAGACAAGCTTATTAAAGCAACACTGTGTTTAAGTTACAGTAATTGTCAATAAAGTCTTTTATAGCAAATTTAACTCAGCATATTTTAGATCTTGCCAATTTGAGACAGTTTCCATAAAAAGAACAGCAATGTTACAGTGATAACTCAGAAATGGAAAAAATGAATTATTTAGCATAAAAGGAATTATTTAGCATAGTAAAAGGAGGTATAACTAGGAGTAATGGGAGGAAATTAATAAAGGGAACATATCAGTAGGGAAAAAAAATCCCAACCTGACTGTGAGTTAGCCAATAGAAAAATTTCCCCAGAGAGAAAAGAGTGGCCTAGTGCTAGGCAATTTTAAAATAACTGGCCAAAATATTACCAAGTAAATATACAGGCTGGAAACAATTCTGCACTGATACAGACAGACAGAAGAGTAGGTTACTGTTCTGTCCGCTTCAAAATTTTATGAAAGTGAACAAGTAAATTGAGCTTTCTGATTGACAAATCTAGTGAAATCCAGAATATTGGATGCTGAGATGTAATTGCACAGCTTTTATGTTTGCCAGCATCAGAAGAAGAGGGCAAAAAAATAAAGGAAGAAAAGTGGTTTGTTTGGGCTTTTTTTTTCTTTTACATTGACATTCATTTTGTTGATCTGAGTGATCAGTTATATTTGAGTTATCTAGTAACAGTTTGTTCCCTGACTGACATTAAGATAGAAAAAATTATTTGCAGTAAAAAATGCTGTGCAGCTACAGCTTAAACTGTTATTTTCACTTTTTTATCAAACATTTTTAACTGTATAATAAAACAGAAAATACAAAAAGATCTTATATATAGGTCTCACGTTCATATCAAAATATAATAATTTCTGAAAATTCAGAATAAAAACTAAAATTGTTTTGAAATCTTTGTTTTGCTGAACACTACATAAACAATTGTGTTCATTCAACAGAAGTTGAATGATGGAACACTAATGCATTTTTGGGGGGGTTGTTTGGTTTGGTTTGTTTTTTTTTAATATGCTGAAAAGCATATGCTCACTTTTCAATATAGTAGCAAGTTTGCAGACATGAAACAAGTGGTACCACACACATTAGACAGCAATATCTACTCCATAAAAAGGATTAGATTGTTCTCCTGGTGTTGAGTCTTTTTGGACAGCACAAAACTTTTGAGCTATTCAATGGCAGCATTGATGCAGCAGGTAATTTATTTAGTAGTCCATAAACAAATTTAATTGAACATATCAATGAAAATACAAAATAAAAAATCCTCTGAATACTTTCTGTGTATCTTGTGACTATCACATGTTTTGAAAAAAGAAATAAAATAAACAATGGACATCGTTTTAGGATGATTACATGTGAAAGTAATGAAACAATTTTTAAAATTTTTTCTGTAATATTTAAATAGTTTGCACATAATCTAGGATTTAAAATATATCTTTATTTTTAATTTAAATATTAGGTCTTATCTTAACACACAAATTTACAACAACATGCCATAAATCCTTACATCTAATTATTTTTTAACAGCATCTGCTGACACATACATAGTTGCTTTCAGTCTGATCTACGGTAAAAACAGGGATCATACAGGTGGCTGTGGCAGACTTGGACCAAACCAAGGTTAAATCTGCAAAGCTGTAGTTTTGTAGCATTAAACATCTTTCAGTTCACTTGTGATTTGTTTTGGATTGGCATGAACACATTAAAAGTTTGTTGGGGTTTAAATATAGTTTTTCTTTTTCTTATTCTGCAAGTTCAAGTGCTTATACTAAACTTGTGCTTATCCATTTATTTGCAGTGATTTTTTTTTCATTTTTTAAGAAACAAAAGCTGTGTTTCTACATACAGCAGAGACCTTTAAAAACAAATTACTAAAGAACTCCTATATAAACAAGACATACTTATATTATGTTACAAAAACATTGATGTTATTATTTAGCAATTTTAAAGAGCCTATTTTACCATGTAAAATCACGTTTCATTGTGTGATTAATATTCCTAAAAGATACATTG
>JAAGNO010021674.1:52792-65549 GCA_033439905.1 Ceryle rudis
GCACCAGAGCATCCCGTTTGCGTTTAAAAGCAAAGCATTGAAATGATCAGATTGTTTTGGTTTGCCTGATGGTGAGCTTTAGGATAATTTTATAGTAATACAAGGACTGGATAAGAAATCTAAATTTCTAATCTACTTAATATTTTTTCCTATGATAATAGCTAAATACTTTTTAAAACAGAACTCAGAAACAAGTACAAGTAAAAAAAGATTTGTTCTTGCAGTTAAAGACTCGCAATCTCTTCCCCACTCATACGATTTTACATTATGACATTTTTTTAACCATTTCTCTGCTACTAAAAGGTAAAACCAGTCAGCTATCACAGCCAAGCAGTGTACGGAGCCAATGTCAGAAAGTGAAATACCGAATTCCAATAAGTAGCTACACACATATTTTTACCTTTTTTTGTTGTTGTTTATTTCTTATTTCTACTCTCTCAACTGCAGTAGCAATACAAGATTCTTGCCCTGAAGAAGCTGAAAAAGCTGTTGTCTTTTTTTTGGCTTTTTAAATAAAATGAATATTCAACACCTAGAAATGTTATATATTAAGGGAAAAAGTTGGATATTTTCAGATTGCATTAAATGCTAATGTACCTAAAACAGTTTGTCACCAGAGTATTCAACCTTAAATTCATTCTACTTAGTACAGTAGAATGAATTATTAATGACCTAATTGGTAAACATTGATTTGTAATGTAATTATTTGTTTATTGCACCATTTTATGTAAATACCAGACCAAGACCTAAAAGTACTTTTAATACATTTAATACATTTTCTTTGATGAAATACACTATTTGTTGTATATACTCACATAACAAAATATCTCCTTGTTTTTGCCTTTAATAAACTTTCTTTTGGAAACTATAATGTTTCCTAAACAAATGTTTTGTGACATCAAATGTTTGCAGGTATGTTTTGCCCACCTCTTTTACTACCTAAATTCTGACATACCTGGACACAAAGGTTATATAAGAAAAAATTGTATTAACTCAGAAGAATATTCAAAATGGGTATATAGAACAAACAAACAAACAAACAAAAAAGGACTGTTTTGAATCAAGTGTATGAAACCTAGAACCAGAGGGAATACAATGCAATGTCTAAAATCTAAAAAATACAAAAGTCACCATGAATAATTTGTTAATTTTATCTCTAAAATATAATTCACACATGCATTAAATCAATACTGTCTGTAGAAAGTCTAAAAATCCACGTAATTTTGGCCCGCTCTATGTAGGGAGACTAACAGATAGGTATGTGCATGTTCCTGTGAAAATGTTATTATGTGTTGCCTGTTAGCATTCATGTGCTAAAATACACTGAGTTCAGACAAAGGTACAGCTTAATGCAAGGAATATATGCAGCAGAGGTGAAAACAGTATCTTCCTCAGATATCTGTTGTTATTGACTACACACCTCATTGTAGAATATATGTTAAAATGCAAAGATGATTATACTCTAACAGCTAACATCATCACTACTTTTATATCTTGGCTTTACTAGATCATTGCTTTAAATGAGCATCACAAAACCAATGGAGATTTAGTTTCTACATTACATTTTCTTCATAATCATTTTCAATTTATTTTTTTCTTGCTTGTCATCATTTTAATGTAAATCTTTCTTTTTCTTTTCAGTAAAATGAAATGATTAACTAATCCTGCTTTTTGCAAGATTAAAGATGATGGATAAGCTTGGGTGGATAAAAATCAAGGCTCCTAACAGTATCTGTGCACCTCGCATGTCAGAATCCTTCCAGCTTGTTCAGTGCTAATGACAGGAAAAATTAACATGTCTGTGAGTTGCCTAAAAAGAATAACAAGCTAACTTTAAGGACCTAACCAAATCTGTATACTAATTTTTTATGCAGTTGTTTTCCATCATTTTCTGAAATAAGCCTTGATGAATTGTTCTGAGGCAGATTTATAGAAAAATCTTTGTTTAGAGCAACAATAAATGTTCATTAAATCTATCAGTGACTACTACTGTGCTGTTCTATCATCACCTTTGTATCATTAGATATAACACATTTAGCAAATAAAATACAAGGAATACAAGGATTGATTAATATAGTACAAACCTGATTATAAGCAATGGTATATTTTTATTAGCCAGACAGATATGAATCAGTTTGAAAGAACAGGAAAACAATTTCCAAACTGCTGATTTTTACCAGTGTCTCTTTCCTTGCAAGAGACCGATGCAATATGTGCTCATTCTTTTCTGACTGAGACAAGGAAACTAGAAAGAGGATATTACAATACAGCACATACATATTGCCATCGCCTCTAGACATATGACCCAAAATAATGCTAAGAAGTATCTCTCTGACCTCCTGCTAACCAGCCTCTTGTGATTAATTCAGTGTGCCCTTGAAAGTATCTGCTTAGATCCTTGTGGGTTTTTTTAATTTAAGAGTTTCTAAAGCCCACCTATAGTTTCAGCAATGGATTTTTTTAATTATTTTTATTTTATTTTTTTATTAATCTATGAGCAGCGGTCTGCAGTGACAGAAAAGCACCACCTGCCTAAGCATTCTCCAAATAGGACCATAAATACCACAACATTTCCTGACCTAAGTTTCATAGACATCTGTATCACGGTAACACTGCATTTCCCTTCTTTGACAGATGAAATTACTATTCTTTGATTATTTTTTCCCCTTCTCTCTCTCTCCCTCTTTTTTCTGATTATGTTCTGGATGGCAAAATTTGGGCCACAAAATGCTAATTTCTAACCTAACACCATGACAGCAATCACAGCCATCACAAGGATGGAATAAAGAGAGCAATCTAACATCCAGGGATATGAATTTCTGATCAGTGGCTGGCAGACTGCCGTGAAAGCTTACAGTAATCCCATTGGACAGCTAAGGTTGATGAAGCCTGGGAACAGGCAGCCACAATGTAGGTAGTTCACAATTGCAAGCATTTGTCCATAATTTAAAGCTATATGAGAAGTGGAGAGTATTCATCTGAACAACAACCTGTAATTTAACTAGAGTAACATTTACACAGTTTTTAACCCATTAAGTCCACCTCTTCTTACCCTGACATTCCGTCTGTTTAATATACATTGTAAACAAAACATGCACATTAAATGAACATATATTTTTAGCATTTGCAGAGCTCAGAATAAGTTGGTACAATTAACGCTTCTTGTAGATTTGGAGGAAAATAAATTATTTATTCTTAAACCTAAAGTCCTGACCATGTAAAACTTGAGTGAAGCGAGTGGTTCTCCTCAAGTCAAGGATGCCAGTCCTGCCACCTTGGCTTGCACTCAGTAAATTCTCATTTATAGACTGATCATGTGATTAAAGTCTTTTTCAAAGTGATAATGTCTCAATCATCCTGTACATTTGCACCAGATCAAAACTAGCCCACATCAAAGTTGAGAGGCTCTGAAAATGGCAGATACTAACTCGCTTTGAGCTCTGCTGGACAAAGTGGTTTCTCTATCGGGCTTTAAAACTCTAGCTTGAATTGTAAAATGTTGCCTCATGCTCAAAAGCTTTCAAATGCATCTTTCCACACTACCCAAATGCATTCCAACTCCCTCTCCAAATTCAGCTGTCATTAATTGTCATTCCCCTATTTTGTCACGCAGCCTTTGCTGTGTGCATAACGCTGCTGACAGGATTTACAAGTCATGATGCTGAAGCTGCTCCCGGTGAAGATGTGTCTACCCAGATGCGGAAGCACAGTGACAACTAATGATACATAAAAGTGGGCAAGTGAAACTGCCACTGCTGCACACAAAGCACAAGCACAACCATGAGGCAAAGAGTATCAGAGAAATGATAGAAATACACAAGAGACGCCCTTGCAAAAGTTTTCTGATTTCCTCTGGAAGCTGCACAGCAAAAGAGAATGAGATTCACAGCTGCAATACCCCTAACAGTCACAGGAAGAGGGAAGCTGGACTCCTCCGTGGGCATGGAGAGTAGTGTTAGTGATTGAAATGGGGCAAGTTTCCAGAAACATTTCAGACTTGGAAATTGCTATTAATATGTACTGAAATAGTAAAAGCCCAAAGGTGCTAAGAAAATGCCGAGTGAAACTGAAAATGTTAACACACAAAGAGCAACAAGCCCAGGGTCTGTCAGTGAAGTTCAAAGAAAAAGTTATATTCGCTTTCTTTGTTAAAGAGTGATGCTGCTTCAAGTTTAATCTAATACAATGATGGGCCCATTCCCAGTGCCTTGCAGCACCATAAAAAAGAGGAAAGCATCATTACAGCAATGTGGGTTTTGTGGAGCAGCTGCAGTGGGTTTAGACAGAATTCACTTTTTAGGAGTTTCATCTGTTTTGGAGATTCTATTGATTTGTGAGATGGTTCTAAAAGGGAAAAGGGAAGGAGAAGTGGGAAGATTACTACTGTAACCACCTGTAAATATTTATGGCCAAAATACAGTGACTCAGAATGAGTCAGGTTTTGTTCTTTTTTTTTTGGTTCTTTCTTCTGTTCTTCCCCCGGTTCTTTCTCCTGTTTTCCCTCTCCTTCTAGCTATACTACTAGTTTCTTTTTCATGGTCCTTTTGGTATGTTTTCCTTATGATTTTTTACACCTATTTGTAAATATTGAATGTCCTTCCATCTATTCCCTTTACTACAATCTTTAAATGCATTCCCTCCTTTCGTATTCCAATTCTTTTTTTTAAAGCTTTTGCCAGCCATTTTTGTGACCCTCGTTTTCCCTCTTCTTTCACAATTGTCTCCATTTCATCTGTCTGAGACAGACTGTCACCAGTTTTGTTTCCTTTCAGCACAACTCAACAAAATATTTGTACAGTAGCTCTCTAATCTGAAGCTGAGTCCACTTAGCTTGTTAACAGGAGCACTTAACTGCAATGCAGGTATATTGCTGATGATAGTACAGGTGGGAAGGAGCAGGAGATGGACACTAGTAGCAGCTCATATAAGAGAGCAGAGGGTTCACTTCAAACCTTATCCTATTTAAGAGAAGGGAGAAACTACCTCTCTTAATGGGTGCCATTTGGGTACACATAGGACTATGAAGCCTGCTGTGATCCTTACTAACCCTGTCAAAGTACAGAGTAATAATAACATTGGTTTATGTTAGAAACATCCGGATCCATTTGCACTAAACACCCACTGTACTCGTGATCTACTACTAAACTGGTCCTGAGTAAGTTCACAACTGAGAGATGTTTACCAGATGCCCCTTTGCCAGAACAGGTACATGCTGAACTCTCAAGAGGACAGCCAGACTCTATCTCTGTTCAGCTATTTTATACTCCTTATGCTGATCAGAACTTTGGTGACTAGATAGAGGCAATCTTTCCATACAATATCAGATTGTAGTTATAACTATTTTTCTAAACTCCTTGAATAACTCCTTGAATCCTAAGAATCATTTTTGCACATGATTGGCCAACAGGCTTAACTGGGCATTTTCAGCAGAACAACACAACCTGTTTCAAACAGTCTAGCTATGACTGTATGTTATCCATTACAATAGGGACAGAAGATTTGAAAACTACCATCAACAGGTTTGCATGCAGTCTCATGTGTACCGCACAACGTAGAAGCAGAGTCAAGTTTTGGGGAAGCAATGTAGGCAAGAGGGAGAGGTATAGCTATAGATATGAAGTCCAGAAGTGGACTGCTAAGGGTGGACTCAAAGTATGATTCCAGCTTTCTTTTTTTTTTTTTTTTTTTTTTTCCTCCAAGCTTAGCAGGTCCTGAAAGAGCATTTTTTTTTTATTTTGTGTTATCTGCATATCTCTCTAGATGCAGTTCACCTGCTTTGGGACAGGGCTTCACAAACTCCTTAGCAATTCCACTGTGACTGGAGGATGTATCTATTAGCTGTTTAGGAAGAAAAAAACCCAGACACTTGTTGGAACAGCTTCCACTTCCATTGTGTAACTACAGGCAGATCCCCAAGTAGCTTGACCATCATCAAATAGCATATGCAATTTATTACAAAAAAAGTTTGTATATGCATGCCTGATGACAACAAATATTTAATGATTGCAAGAATAACAAATGTGCAGATACAGACACACATCTATGTCTAAAAATCTGAATAACACCAAGCAAAAAAAAAAATATAATAAAGCTAGGCATTCCAAAGCTGTTTCCAAGAGACAATGTATTGTCCTTGGTAGTAATCCAAAGGAGCTGCTGGCACAGAATACTCAGGCATGTTTCTGCATGAACACAAGAAAAAAAAAAAGCAGATAAAAACTCTTCAGCAGCAATATCCAGCAGTGATGCCTATTTTCTTTGAAACTTATAGTAAGTCTAAAAAAATCTTAGTTCTCTCTCTCTGTTAAATGGGGAAGATAATGCACTCCCTCTCCATTCCTCATATCTGTATTGTCTGCCAAGATTCATTCACACTTGTATAATGTGGTGATAGAAGAAATATAAAAGTTTAAATAAATATATACAGAAGAGCCTGATAGACACACATGAAAAATGTCATCCCCCAAAAGCGTGGCTAACTTTTGGAACTAATGAGTGGGGACAAGTGGGGTTGAATAGCTGTTTGAACCCAACCCAAATCACAGGGGTTGCTATTGGTAAGAACTGTAACATATGTCTGCTATTAACCTTCCAAATGCCTAGCATTCTGAAGAAAGTGTAACATTTGAAGTCCATACTTGTCCATCAATTATGCAAAGTCCTAACATGAAAAGCAAATTTTGATCTGATACTTTTCCATTTTTCACCAGATAATTTCTTTTTCTACTGATTCCACTGTAATGGTTTCTTTAAAAGTACATATACAGAATCAGAAATTTAAAAAGCCATTTCAGAAAGAACTAGCAAGAATATGTTCCTTGCCATATTTTGGGTTCTTCTATCACTCCATTAAAGTCACATTTTCTACATGTTAACAGCTTCTTCTTCAATATATTCCCATGAAACAGAGAAGGTAAAAATCAAACAAGGCTATTTTGCCTCAGATTACACAACCTTTTTTTTTAGACTGATGGCACATCAATTCATTGAAAAAAAAAAAAAGAAGAAGATAAAAATCAATTTAATAGCATTCTTTTTAATCAGAGTTTTAGATTATCATACCATGTCCATGCACATAATGAGACATTAAATTTGTCTATTTTATTGGAGGAACTACTACCATGATCTTTTCTTTCCTTTACAACTTCTTTATTCAGTGCTTATATCATAGTTTGCTCCCAATTATTTCAAGCCTGACAAGATTCCTAGCAAACTGAAAGGCAAAAATGCATGAACTCTTGGTGCACTTCCTGGGCAGTTTCAGTGGGTACAGTTAAACTGAAATGGACAGTGTAGACTAATTCATAACCACAATGACTTCCAATATATATTTCAAAGCACAAAATGATCAATTTCCCTAAGTACACTTTTTAGCCTCTTTCCCATATAGGAAACTTAATTCATTCACACATATTATTTTTTGTGCCTGCAATTCAAATGCCACAGCCACAGACCTTGTTGTCAAAGGTATACGTCTTTAATAAACACAGAATAAATACAGAGTTGAATTATCAAATAAATGTATAAAAGGATACATGACTGCATGTATTGTTATGATGTAGGTTCACATAATGTATATTAAAACACAAAGTAAAAAAATTATATACACACTCAAAACATGTACCCAATTTTTATGATGTCTCACACTGCATCCAAATGCTTCTTGTTTTGTAAGGGCTCTTGAAGAGCAATAAATATACATATATATCTTTTTTAAAAAATTCACTAAATCAATAGTTTCCTTTAGATTACTTGTATTTCTTTTACAATGATATCTGACTTTCAAATTCTCATGATCATTTAATGGGATTTTAGCTACATCCTTATATGTTCATAAAGCCCTACAAGCCACAAACATCATTGGGAAAAAGACGGAGAAGAGGAAGCAAGAGATTTAAACACATCTTATGAACTGAACAGTTCGTTGTGCAGCAGAGAATTTGCTGAAGCCCCTGCTAAACCTGAAATGTGAAATCCTTGTGCAACGTATTTAATCTTACAGTTCTTCAAATTACAGTCAACAAATCTACATAGAAGATTCTGTTTCTAAGTGCAATAATATGAAATATCCCACAGTCTTACCACCTGTTTCCTCCTTCTGTGCCGTTTCTCTCACATCTGGGAAAGTAGCATAAGGTTGATAATAGCAGAATCAGTTGCATCATTATGCAGTTATCACCCACATTAGGAAAACTCATTTTGTTACTATTCTAGGTCAAGTCATTATGAAAATTTGTATGCATGACTAGAAGAATAATTTGTAGAATGTTGTTTGCCCTGACATTTTGCTCTTATAATACCTCTAAAGGCGAGGGCATTTAAGACCATTAACTTCACAATTATGTTTCAGCTTCTGTGTGCCACTGGACAGGTCATGAGAAGCAGACAGGTTAGTGGTGAGTTTGTGTTTCAACACTTGCAAAGAAAGCATTCCTGAAGCTGTTGCCTCCTTGGTAGGTGTTCAAATGACCTTTCAACAGTGGATTCACACAAAGTAATGGTCAATAACAGCAGTATGCTGTAGGGAAACCTTCCACTCTATCACCATGGTTTCCAGAGCTGAGAGATCCTTAAAAGTAATTTTCAGCAAATGGGACAAAATCAGGAATTGGATGTAAATATTCTTTGTCCAGTATGTCACATCCATGCAAGAGATTCCACAGCTCTACATCAGCGACCAACATGGATATTCTGGTTTGTATTTTAAGTTTAAATGAGCACCATAAAAATGCACATGGTTTTACTATTAAATGGTATCTAAAATGTTATTGTACATTATTATAAACAAAATACAGGAATGTCACAGTTGACTAAATTCCTATCAATTATGAACTTAATTTTTACGCACATTTAATACTTATCTCATTTCAGACTTTTTTATACTGAGAAATTTTCTTTTAAAGAAAAATGGTTTATACAGTTCACTTCCTGCCATAATCAAGGTCTTTCTAACCTGATATCTGAAGGTTATGCTTCAGTGAATAATTCAGTAGGTTAGTGAAACTGTGGCAGCAAAGAAAGTGCTAATCTTAGATTGAAGCTGTGAGGGATATTAAGAAACAATTGCAAAAAGTGACATATTTAATAGAGAAAGATTACTCTGTGCTACATCTATTTAATTTGAATTGAATAAATTTTGCCAGTATTTTATGAGATGCAGTCTGCGAATTATGTGAAGCTTCATAGTGTCACTGAAGTCTAGAGGGAAGAATAAAGGGTTTCCCCCCCTCAACCATTTTATGAGTATTGTGATTTTTGAGGACTTCTCACTCTTTCAGAAGAAATTTCAAAGGAACTGAAGAATCATTCACTGCAGGACTTTATTAATTTGAATTAAGAAAGAAGAAAGGATAGTAAAAGGTGATAGCACTGAAAGATAAATAATAAGCAATAGAAGGCTCTTGTGTAATGAGTCTTCTTGAAATAACTGAATTCCTTCTGGACTGTAACTGAGTGAGGCCAGATATGTTCTCTATCTTTCAGAGAAAATCTAGGTGATCTAGCTGAGACAAGTCTGAAAGTATGAGTAAATGCAAGTTTGAAAAATGATAGGGGGCATTTTTTGCCCTTAATCATTAAACAGCTCCTTAATGCAAGCCCAGTCCTGACAAAAATAATTTAAGTCTATAATCATATGATACCTCGTATAAATAAGTGGGATAGGAATATAATACTACTACTAAAAATATTAACCTCATCCTATGTTGTTGTAAAGATAAAGATTATTAAGAAAAAAAGCCCTGTTCTTTTTTTAATTCCAAACATTTTTTCCTTCTTTTTTTTTCCTTTATATTTCTGATTTTGTTCCATAATCTACCAGAGTATTAACAAATTATACAACAGGGATAACCTCTTCTTTAGTAAAAGTAGAATAATTTGCAACATCTGGTGGAAGATAACCAAAGATTTAACTATATAGAAAACCTTTTGAGAAGAGCAGAACATATAATCCTTTCTGCACACCAAAAAACATTTTGAGAAGGTAAATGATTCAAAGTGTTGTAAAAAATAATAATTAAAAAAAAGCTGTGTATTATTGCAGTTTATAATTTCAATTATATATTGAGTCTGTGTTTTACTAATTGTGGTATAAAAAGAAGAGAACTTGCTCAAAATTTTGTTCAGAAAACTTGCTTTCCAGAGATTTTGAACTTTATCCCTGCACCACCACCACTTCAACCCAAGTTATTCTGCCGCTTAATGCAAATAGTCTGAAAGGTATAGATTTATTACGATTTAGTTTTTTATTTAAGGAACTGGTTTTGGTTTTTTTAAGTACTTACAGTATATAATTTTTAAGTAGATTATAGACAAACATAAAATAATTATTGAGTACTTTTGGAAAGTACCAACCAATGAAACTAGTTATACATTTTGAAGTTAAATTTTGCAAGCTGTTAGTCCTGAATGTGGATCGTTTCATATTTTCTTTTTCTCTTAGTGCTCCCATTATTCAAAGCAGGAGACAATAACTCCTTCCCCACACTGTCCTCCCCTCCTAGTGCAAGAATAGTAAACCCATTAGAAGTCCATACTACGGGCAAAATTGTTCTCTCTGATCTGCATGGTGGATCTAATATTCCCAATGGGAATTCTGTGCTATGTGAATAAAGAGGCAAATTTCACTAATATTATAAAACATAATAATTTTGCTATGCATTCACTGGTCCTGTTAACACTATAATTTCCACTTTGCTCATTCATAATCCTTTTTTTTTTCTGCTCTAAACAGACAAAGGACAAAACCACAGAACTACTGTGCACTACAGAGAAAAAAAATCTCTTGTATGCATGATTAACCTTATACTGAAGAAATTTATATATGAGCAGGAATGGAAATAGGATATGGAGCATTTCACCTCTGCAATAGGTTACCAGATCAAGTCTGGTTCAGGTCACTGGTAACCTAAAGATATTACAGCCTAATGGCCAGTTTGTGACCCACATGAAATGAGCTGGAATTTATGGAAATACATTTCTATATCACACACAAAACAAAAAGAAACCAAACTACCAAAGCAAAAAACACAATCAACACAAAACACACACAGGACAAGTAACCTTCCTGGTAACATAAACAGCAAACAGTAACTGCTGAACTGTAGTAGAGAATGGACAGTTTTTTCATTTCAAATGGTGGTCATACAAGAAAGCTGCAGTAAGAAAGCAGTTGATGTGTAGCAAAGACAAAGAGGCAGAGAGGGGATGGTGTGTTTGTCTATGTATTGTCTGATATGTGTACAAAGAGAAGACTTCAGTCTCAAGGCCTGTCAGTTCAGCACCTTTCACAAGTACAAAATGTCATGTACTACATACTGATGAAATAAAAGACAAAAGTGTCAAAGGAACTATTACACTGTATTCTAGCAATGATCAGAGTATCAACAGCTTCCCTACCAGATTGACACTATGTTAAACTATGCCAGCATATTTGGCCTGAACTTCTTACCTGCTGTAGTTTTATACCATGAGTGGAACATAATTTATTACAATAATATCACATTCTGTCAAGTGGAAGAGAAATTAAATACATATGTATTTCCCTTCTAGGTTATCCTTCAGATAATTTTTCAACAGACAATATGGTTGCATACATTCACAGGTATGAGGAAGCTTAATGTTTTTTCTGCATACATTCACAGGTATTAGGAAGCTTAATGGTTTTTTTCTGTTACCAAATATAAAGGGCAGGTTTACTCACCATATGGATACAGTGAGTAATCACAGTATGTAGAATCACACCTTGCACCAAGAGGGCTGCTCATAGCTGGGAAAACAATGTGTGAAAATGTCATTGTTTCAACTTTGTCCTATGTATTTGGATCACAATGTATTTCTTGCATCAACAGACCCTTCTGTAAATACAGAAAATTATGGAAGAGCTCTGCATCTCAGCTATCATAACTGTGATGGCCTCGGAGATACTGGAATGAATTATCCTCTCATATATTCCACCCACAACAACTAATACATATTGAGAATTCTCTGAGACAAAACATTTGAAAGATGCCTCTAGCAGTGCTTCTGACCACAAATTACTTGCCATGACTTTCCAAACTGGTATTCCAATTAAAACCTCTGCTTTGATTACTGAACTTGAATAATCAGTACCAAAGAAAGAATCTCTTTTTTTTGGACATTACAGTGGCCATTACAACCATAGTTGCTAAAGCAACAGTGTCCATTTGTCGAGTTAGGTTACCACATCCAGTCAAAATTAGATTGAATGGCTCTAAAAGGTTTAGATACTTGCTGTCCTCATAACTGTTTTCACTAGTTCGCAAACCTCCGACAGCTTTGTTTATTCAACAAAAGTAGACTAATTGCCTACAGGTCTGACTGTATTACACCAATTACATAAATATGGTTACTAGTCTTCAAAGAGTAGTGAGTTAGCTTTTACAAGACCTAAAGGGAAATAATATGTGGCTTATACTTTCCCAGATGCACCTTTTTTTCCTGTCAGGACATTTGCCCAATCCATTCCATAAGTGCAACTATAATGGTAGTTGACTGCTATGCAGACCCTCCAGGTGCTGACAGTGGTCTTTCACCTTCATATGGGGTTACTATACTTAGATTCATGTGTTAAGAAAGACACCCTAAAAAAATGTTCAATTTTAATTGCAGGATATAATGTTGTAACAACAATTATTTAGACAGATGCTATTCCTAGGGTGTCATGGAAGGAAGGAAGGAAGGAAGGAAGGAAGGAAGGAAGGAAGGAAGGAAGGAAGGAAGGAAGGAAGGAAGGAAG